>JAPFBL010000644.1:0-148533 GCA_026182355.1 Hermatobates lingyangjiaoensis
CCGACAATATTCAGTCGTGTACACAACCAATTTTGCATATATATATATTTATGTATATATTACCAACAGGAAAACGATCCACAAAGGACAACAAACGTTTCGCAGTAAACTATAGATACAAAGTAAAGATACGAACTTTGCAATCTCTAATTTCAGTTGAATCGTCATCAAGAGAATAGATCTCTACTCTCCTGATGACGGTTCAACCGAAAATTAGAGACTCTAAGTGTGTTTGTATCTTTCTCTGTGTCTATAGTTTACTCTGAAACGTATATATATATATATAAAAGTGAGTATCGAAAATGTTCAACGAAATTAATAAAACAAAATCACTAAGAGAAAACACAAAAACTCACAAAGATATTTCTACTTCCGACGTCATCAGGAGAGTGAAGTGAGTCGCTCGGAAGGCTCATCTGTGTGTTTTCTCTTTGTGAGTTTTGTTATATTTGTCTATATCTATATATATGTAATATAAAAACTGCCGTACAGAGTCATCAAAAATTAAGAAATAGTATTAGACAAGAAAGTATAAAAAAAGCAGTTACTATAATAAATATTTTGAATGTTAGTTCGTCATCAGTAGAAGAGTAGAAGTAAAGACGAAGTAAGAGGAATTTTTTGAATTAATGAAACGAAAGCTAACTGTCTTCTTAGATAATTTATTATGCTAAAGGTTCCGAGTGTTTGATGTAAATTAAACAGTAAATTCATTTGTTTTTTTGGATACATTATAGATTCGCTTTTAAACCTTCATAGGAAGATATATACTTTTTTTTTCAAATAAGATAAACTTTTGAATAATAATTAAAGAGGATTTAAAGAAAACAAATATACAACCAATAATTTGTTTTTGTTTTTCTTTTCTCTTATACTCTTTAGGAAATGTTTGCCATATAATCTTTCGCAATTATTTTTTTTCTTTAATTTTTTTGTGTTTTACTGTGAAGTTTTAGATTTGATTGTTTCGATTCGAATTAGAATAATTGACTGATATTAAACCTCTTTATACATCATAGATGAACCAGGTAAAATATATGCAATTTGAATGAATGTATTTATGGACATTTTGTATGATAAGAGACATTATTTAACCCTTTCGCGGTCCACGACGGCTATAACCGTCGTCACCATTTTGCACAATTGATGCCACTTCATTACATGTATTTATAACAGATGCAAAGGAGTAGTTTTTTGTCACATTGATAAACTAATTAATATCAATAATTAATTTAACAAAGTAATAATCCTTTGATACATCGGTGCTGTCACTGCTACTCTCATTTGGCTCAAAAGTTTTGTCAATATCGGAGTCGTCTACATTTGATCATTTCAATAACATTTCACTAATTTCTGTATCATTTAGACTTCTTTTAGCCATTATTCTTGGTTTATAATTGATAAAATACCTATAAAATAGAAAAAAATTAGTGATTAGCACATCTAATCGTTTCGGAGAAATTTACGAGTACATAGTTGCTAGTGAAATTTGAAAAAAAAATTCCCACTGAGTGTGCTAAAGCAGTGCACAACATACACACCTTTAATATCTTCGCCCTAAATAGCATTGGAACACGACGACATAGCACGTCTGGGTCATTTTATGCAGGCTAAGAAAAGGACGGATATAGACGTCTGTCGCTTTTGTGCACGGTGCGAGTTTTGCTTGGTGGACCACAAAAGGGTTAAAGCATTTAAAACAACAACCAGTTTTAAAATAAATATTGTTAGTTTCACTAAGTATAAACTCCTAGAGTGTATTTGTGAACTTTTTTTTTATCTAAGTTATTTGAAAAGACATCACACCAATAAATTTATGTCTTTTTTGTCATGTATATAATGTAATTAAAGAGATAATTTTATTTAAAATTTTATTTAAATTATAATCAATTCATCATAGATAGAATTGAATGTAGAGTCAAATATTACAATTTATAATTGTACAACAATTTTAATTAAAAATTCATTAATTAAATGTAAACAATAAGGGTTTTTAAATTATTTATTGTAACCTTTCCTATGAAGTATCTTTCCTGACTCACAGACTAGTAACTACCAAAATATTTTTTTTCCTTATTATCATATACTTTTACTTTTCATCATACAATAGCATGGTAGATTATAAGAAACTGGTTTTTATTCAGTTTGTGCCTCGGCCAAACACTATATCACAATATAAAACTATAAAATAATGATTAGAGAGGAAAAGACACACTAAGTCCTCACACATTAAAAGAATTTAATCAAAAGACTCGTTTCGAACACTTAGTGTTCATCATCAGGTTACATCTGCAATACAAACAAAAATACGAGGGGGATTGATAAGTCAGTGACTTTTTAAATTCCCCGCGCAGTTACTCCAAATTCAACAGCCTCAGTATGATGATGCCAAAATCAGATCATCAAAATTGGTATACGTATTTATGTTTGTATTGTAGATGTAACCTGGTGATGAATACTAAGAGTTTGAAACGCGTCCTTTAATCTTTTTGGAGAGTGAAGACTTAGTGTTTCTTTACCTCTCTAATCATGAGTGAAGACCACACAAGAACACAGTCGGATGACGGTGACGAGTGTCAAAGTATTGTAAATTAAATCAGTTCTTTGTATATGTTTCTTTATAAGAATTTTTATTTGTAATGTTGACTTTTTTCCCTTGTGATCCGTTTAATTATGCATATAACAATATCTATATAAATAAAAGAATGATTTTGTCTGTACATTGCTTAGAAGTGACTTACTTCAAGTTTTCTTTACGTTTCATACATTGGAGAAACCGAATCCACACTTAGAAAAATTTCTGTCGGTTTGTCAGTTTGTCCGCAAAATTTTGTCACATGTAAACTCAAGCCACCTTAAGAGATATGAAGCTGAAACTTTGACAGTATATGCCTAACTTAAAATATAGGCTCGGGATTGATTGGAAATTCAACGCAGAAGTGAAGTTATGGATGTTTAAAGCAAAAACGTTTGTCACAAGTAAACTCAGCCACCATGAGATATAGCGAGCTGAAACTTTGGCACTAGATTTTTGTAAGCCTAACTTAAAATATGTTCTCTGAATAGATTTATAATTCAGTGCAAGGCGAAGTTGTGGGGCTTTAAGCTGTTTTTTCCTAACTTCACAGACAGTATTATTTTGAAAAATACACAGGTGTAGCAGGTAGGTATTGTTAGTTCATTTTAATTTCATTTGAGCATATGAATATATTGCGTATGTGACATCATTTAAATGGTGTTTCCCAGAGTTGAGGATGTACTATCTATAAGAATAAATAGTTTTGTGAACGAGCAATTCTCAGCGTTTAATATGAACAGGCAGGAAAAATCAACAAACAAGTTCTTACGCTATATCATGCCGAGGATAGAAGTTATGTCAGTAAAGAGAGTGATTAGTGATGAGGAGGTAGTTCATTATCTAACTGAATTTCTTTCTCTGGACTGCCTGCTCATGAGTAAAAACTTAAAGTAGGAGCACCAATCATGCTGCAATTAGTAGCAGTAACAAATTCCATGTTACGAAACATGAGTGCCCAAAAACTGTGCACCAGGACACGACTCTGAGTTTATGCTCTATATATAGATATGGCATAGAGGCGGACATTGTGGCTGGGTATAGTATTGGGGAGTCTGTGTGTACACAACGCATACCATTGATTCCGAGTCACTGTCTGTTTCCATTGAAACGATTGCAAAGTTCTGTCAGAGTCTATTTTGCAATGACGTTAGCTAAGTCGCAAGGGGAAACTTTATCTAACGCAGGAATTCAAGTTTTGCTTTAAACGTCCATAACATCACTTCTACGTTGAATTTCCAATCAATTCAGAGCCTATAAGTTAGACGTACACAAATCTACTGTCAAAGTTTCAGCTCGCTATGTTATGCCTTATGGTGGCTGGGTTTACTTGTAACAAAATTTTGCGGACAATCCGACAGAAAGTTTTCTAAGTATGGATTCGGCTTCTCTAATGTATGACACGTAAAGAAAACTTGAAATGAGTCAGTTCTAAGAAATCTTTATAAATAAAATAATGATTTTGTCTGTACATTGCTTAAAACTGACTCATTTCAAGTTTTCTTTACGTTTCATACATTGGAGAAACCGAATCCACCCTTAGAAAAATTTCTGTCGGTTTGTCGGTTTGTCCGCAAAACTTTGTCACAGGTAAACTCAGCTACCATAAGACATATAAAGCTGAAACTTTTACAGTAGATTTGTGTAGGTCTAACTTAAAATATAGGCTATGAATTGATTGGAAATTCAACGTAGAAGTGAAGTTATGGACGTTTAACGCAAAAATGTTTGTCACAAGTAAACTCAGCCACCATAAGACATAGCGAGCTGAAACATTGACACTGGATTTGTGTGTGCCTAACTTAAAATATGGGCTCTAAATAGATTATTAATTCAGTACAGAAGCGAAGTTATGGGGCTTTTAGCTGTATTTTCCTAACTTCACAGACAAGTTTGTTTTGAAAATACACAGGTGTGGCAAGTAGGTATTGTTAGTTGATTTTAATTTCAATTGTGCATATGAATATATTGCGTATTTGACATCATTGAAATGGTGTTTCACAGAGTTAAGGATGTACTATCTATTGAGAATAAATGTTTTGTAAACGAGCAATTCTCAACTCTTAATATGAACAGGGAGGAAAAATCAACAAACAAGTTCTTACGCTATATGAAGCCGAGGAAAGAACTTACAAGTCAGTAAAGAGATTGGATTAGTGACGAAGAAGCAGTTCATTATCTAATTGAATTTCTTGACTCTGAATTTATTTCTCCTGGACTGCCTGCTCATGAGTAAAAACTTAAAGTATAGCACCAATCATGCTACAATTTAGTAGCAGTAACAAATTTCATGTTACGAAACATGAGTGCCCCAAAACTGTGCAACGGGACACGACTCTGAGTTCGTGCTCTACACAGATATGCCAAAGGGGCGGACATAATGACTGGATGTGGTATTGGGGAGTCTGTGTGTATACTTCACATACCATTGATTCCGAGCCACTGTCTGTTTACGTTGAAATGATTGCAAAGTCGGGTCAGAGTCTATTTCGCAATGACGTTAACTAAGTCGCAAAGGGAGACTTCATCTAACGCAGGAATACAAGGTAGCAAAACCAAGTTTTTCTCACATGGTCAAATGTAGTTTACATGCTCAACGGTCAGAGGTTTCAACTCTTTCTTCTACCATGAACCTGAAGGACAGACAGCTAATGTAGTGTATAAGCTGGAGGCATTTGTTTAACACTGTAGTAATAATGGTATTTTCTACTATTCTATAATTTCTAATGACATTTTGAAATACCAAAAATGACGGAACTTCTGATTCCTCCGTGGTATAGCCGAAAGGCAATAGGCACACGGCAATAAACCAAAACAGGAACTTCTGATTCCGTCAAAGACGGGTACGTTTGCTATGTATTATATATAACTGTCAACTTTTTTTTAATTTAATATTTGCTTAATAAATACACTGGTAATAATGTAAGGTATGGGACCAGAGTAGCCCAGTGGCTTGCGTGATCGCCGATGACAGTAGTGCAAATGTATTATAAATAAATGTAACAAACAAATATTTTTTTGAATTTAAAATGTGGATAATATAAAAGATGGTAATAAAGTAAAGGGATCTAGCCAGGGTTGCCAGTAGCTTGCTTGCTCGCCGATGACAGTAGTGCAAATGTATTATAAATAAACACAACAAAAATATTTTTTTTTAATTTAATATTTGCGTAATATAAACACTGGTAATAAAGTAAGGTATGGAACCAGAGTAGCCCAGTGGCTTGCGTGCTAGCTTTTGACTGGGAGCACGTTAATTAGAACTAACTCATTTCAAGTTTTCTTTACGTTTCATACTTCAGAGTAGCCACATGTACCCTTAGAATAATTTCTGTCTGTCGGTTTGTCCACAAAATATTACTACCATAAGACATATAAAGCTGAAACATTGATTGTAGATTTGTGTATGTCTAACTTAAAATCTAATCTTTGTATACAGAGGCTTTTTTTTAGCACTGTACTAATAATGGTATTTTCTACTATTCTATAACTTCTAATTGTAGTATTAGTATAATACTATAATTGATATTTTGGAATACCAAGTATAATAGAATTTTTGATTCCGTCAAAGACGGGTACGTTTGCTAGTGTACAGATAAAATCATTCTTTTATTTATATAGATAACAAGAAATATGGTGAGTTAATTCATGACCTAAGAAACCCGGATTTAAAAAAGAGTTTTAGAAAATTAGAAACATTTTCTAACAAACTAAATAATGTAAAATCGGGCATTCATTTTTTAAATGTATGTTCATTGTTTATATATATATCACTCAAAATTCGAAAAAAAACGATCCAAACTGGACGCAAATCAGCTCAAAAAGTAAGAAAAGCAACACACAGAGAAAGAGACACTTACAAACTCAAATTTTCCCCTGAAGACGGATCATCCGAAAATTTGAGTTGGTAAGTGTGTCTCTTTCTCTATGTGTTGCTTTTCTTCGTTTTTGAGCTGATATATATATAAAACATATTTCGTTAAATAATTGACCACAGTCAACTTTTAATTACTTCTGCTAATTAAGAATCATTATATTATATTATATTATTTGCAAGATCTGAGTAAATTTGGTTCACAAAGTTTGTTAAATATTGGTTTTTAAGATTTGATCCATATATATAGAAAATCAACCTTAACAAAACATGCGATAAAAACAATATATATATACTTTTAATATTTTTATTTACATGTTCAATTCTCTTCATTATGGATATCAGTTTTTTATTCCTTTGGATTTCATACCAAAAATGTATATATATTTCTGCATAGTTAACCTTCAACATATTTTCATCTAAATTACTGCTTTGAACTGGAACTCCAAAACAACAATGTAACAATTCTACGTCTTTGTTAAATTTACACTTTAGTACTCTGTCACTATTGGTACCACAATTTGAAATTTTTAGTTCATTTAAGCAGTACCTTTTTTTTCTAATTGTCACTAATTCTTCAGTATTTAGCATTAAATCAAACGTTATCGTTTGATAAGTGAAAGCTAAATTAATCTATTCCCCCAATTCATTTCTTCGTACGAATATAGCTTAAAATTAAAACTCAATCCTTTGTGTGAAAGGACAGTTTAATTAATATATAATTAGATTATAAGTCAAACTGATCCAATTTGATAAAGCATCATTTTTTATTAAGTAATTTCAACCTTTCCTCTCAATTTCCTTTTTTTTACTTTTCTCAATCTTTTTCTACGGTTATTTCTTGGCCTTTTTCTTGACTGAATCATTGGATATTGCTTTCTATAATTTTCAATTAAACTTTGATCATCATTTCGTAAAATTCTTTCATCATATGATAAAGTTGTCTTATCAAATTTAGTAATCAAACCTTTCACATGGTAAACACCCGAGTTTACCTTTTCTTTGATATTTTTAAATGTTTTTTCTTTAATTTTATTAATATCTTGTAATTTACCTGGTGTATTTAGTTTTTCAAGGAGTTGTTTTTCACCTAACATAGTATCTTCACTGTTTCCTAATTTAATTGTATATCCGTAGAACTTTAAAGTATCAGTTACAATGGAAGGAGTCGACCTCTTCATTAATTTCTCGAATCCTAGTATAACACTCTCATAAGGAGGTGTCGCATTGAAATGATACATATCCAACATCGTTTTATTCTTTTTGTGATAATGATGCTGCCTGTTACTCCTTGTAGGATGTATTGTTGCTCTACCCCCACCATTCTTAGATAAGGAACTTGTACTTATATCGCTTGGATCAATCGTCATAGTTAAAAATGCCTCTTCATAATTTTCTGTTGATAGTAATTTAGTAGTTAATTTCGTTGAAGCCTTAATCGTTGTTTCAACTGTAGAAATTGGATTTATAGTTGTCTTTATTTTGGTCTTTTTAGTTGTTTTCTTGCCTGGAGATAGGCTGGTTCTGGTAGGTTGTGTGGTAACTGGAAATTTCTCATATGTTTCTGAAGTAGTCTCTGCGGATTCACTAGATGTTGAAGTCCCCTCACTGGAACCTCCTTTATTCAATGGCGTTGTTATTCCTAAAATCAAATTGCAATCTACAGTGCAAACCTTTGTCTTATTCAGCTTTATTTTAACTTCTGGACATTGAAATGGATCTTTTTTCTTCACTATAATACTTTCAAATTCGCTATAAGGAGGACCAGCTTTGGTATAAACAGTTGATCTATTCAATTTAAAATTAACTTTTCCATCAAATTTATCAGAATCATTGATTGCCTTCCAAAATGGCTGATGTTTCAGTAAAAATACAACTTCTTCTACACGCTCATTGCTTAATGGTTTTTCTGTTTTAACTTCATCATCCCAAATAACTCTTAAAGCATCTTGCGGATGAGAAGTGTGATACGGGAAATCAACTGGGCGTAATTTATAAAAATCATTCCTTTGATTGCGATATCTTTGTAGCAGATTTTCATTAAAATTCGTTACATCTTTGTTCTTTTCAACTGCATTATTCCAATATATTGCTAATTTCTTTTTAGGATTTAACTGAATGTTATTTAAAGGTACAACAAAATTTGTCACTCCACTTTGATTAACCAAAACAGATTGATAATTTCTTTTCAAATTGTTCTTCTGTTCAGCTGATTTTAATTTATTGAAGTAATTCTCATCAAAGTATTTGTCGATGAAATTAGATCCAGTCTTACTGCTAATAACCGGTTCTGTAAATAGCAGCGGGCTTTTTAATGTTCTCTTATTACAACTATTTCTAATATCGTCTGTATTATTAGCCTCCTGATATTTCTGAATAGCTGATTGTGGCTGACTGATTTCGAATTCCAAAGGGATTTTGTTTTGATTTGAACCACACTGAAAAATTGCCTCAATAACTGCTGGTTTGACTGTTCCACTTGTTTCCCCATCTATGGACAAGCCATTTTCACGTTTATTACAAACTTTTGTATCGTTTTCCCATAGATGTTTTTCAGTTAGCTTTGATTTTAAGTTTCGTTTGCGATTCTTTTTAACCTTTTTATAAATGTTTATTCTTCTCTTACATCTCTTTTTATTTGCATTCATTGGGTCTTTATAACAATCACTTCTTTCATTACAATTGGTGAAGGATAAATCATCAGAATTCTTGAAGGCTGAATGATATGCTATCCACCTTTTGTTTCTTCCTTCTCTTTCTTCTTGATTTATGAATCCCAGTTTCTTCTCAGGTAAAATGATTTCAGGATTTTCAACCTATATAAAATACAAATAAGATTAATATTAGTAAGTACAGGCTGTAGGTTCATTTTAATTTATTGCTAATCAAACTTTTTAGCCTAAATTAAATAATTTAAACAATTTTGTTTGGTTCGATTGTAAACAAAAGAGAAAAAAGAGAGATGACGAATGCTCCCGCAAAAATAATACTTGGAGATGCTATAGAGAACCGTCTCTTGTGAGTATTCATAAAATTTAAACGATGTATGTATGACTAACCACAAGAAAAACACTGAAAAAGATTCACTTCAATATTTTAACATGTATGGACATCAGAAATAAATGTTGATGACTTGAGAGACAAACCAAGAACAACTGATAGCTGTCCACCAGAGTGCTAACAGTTTGAGAGGAAAAGAAAATATTTAAAATAAATAAAAAAAGATACAAAGAAACTTTTAACGATACAGGAGTAATTCTGACTTCAAGGCAATACACTTCTCCAAATATGAACCTCCTCAGAATCTATTAAAATAACATTGAAAGTATTGTCAGGACAATGTGTTAGAGGATTTTGTCGAGGAGAACAGTCGTTAAAACAAAGCCCATGTGTGGCTTTGAGTAGTTTGGCTTCTCTTGGTATCAACACGAAGCCTCAGCATACTGCAATCCAAATCAACATAAAAATCATTACGCTGAGTGCAATCCAATCACTAGACGCAGTTACAGGAAGACGGGTTGTTTAAAGAGGCACAGGATGGGTGTAATTATTAATTATCCAAGTGAAATAAGTATTCAAATTTGTAATCAGGTATATTTCATAAATATGACCCCACCCCAAGTTGATTCATGCCTTTAGGAACACAAAGAAAGTTAGGAAGTGACTAAAAAAAAATACCTACCATTCAGATTGGAACTTCACAATATGTAACAGAAGAGAATTAGAGAAAATAGTAGAGGAAAAAACTTTAAGAACAGAGCCAAGTTTATGGATATCAGAATAGAAAGTAACAAAGAAAATCATTGAATCACTACGATCCTTTTTAGGTGCAGCATCTTCCATAATTAATGTATTTTGAAAGTAGTTATGATTTTAATCTATTTAGGATAAAGTACATATCTACAATTGTACGAACTTCGTTTTTAATCGGTCTGATTTTCTTATAGATATTTTTCTTTAATATTTATTAATTATATTTAAAAATACATATACATTGTTATGTCACTACTAACAGTTCTCTCTCCATGATATAACATATGATGGTTAGAAAACAACCGAATCATGTAGGGGAAAAACTTATAAGAAAGGAAAGTTTATACGAGTGAAGACTGAAATATATCAGAATTACTTTAAATTGTTATTGCGATATATATATGCTGAAAAATCACAATAAATAAACACGTGATGTAATCAATCAAGTTTAAACCGCAATGGAAAATGGAAAACAATAGAACTAAATGCTCTGAGGTCTTTCAATGTATGTCATTACTTTTGTGTTAGCTTCTCAGTTTTTACTTTGTTTAGTCTTGTAAAAATTAGTAAATATAATTGTAAATAGTAAACATAAATTGAAAGGCCTCAGAGCATCTGTTCCTATTGTTTTCCTTTTTCCCTTGTGGTTTAAACTTTATATATAACTATTATATATATATATATATATATATATATCAATGATCAAACCACAATATGAAACGAGAAAACAAGACTAAGATCTTTCAACCGTAACAACCGGTGTCTTCGTCAGAGTCAAAAACCCAACTTCTGACGAAGACCGCATGTTACCGTTGAAAGATCTTAGTCTTTTTTTCCCATTTTATATTGTGGTTTGATCGTTGATTGTTATTTCACGTGTTTATGTGAAATCTTGATATATATATTTTAAATTACAAAAAACACGACGCAGAAGGAAGAGAAAATACACACTTACTAAATTCAATATTTTGAAGTTATATAACGATGTAGAATAGGTGTGTTTATTTTCTGATAGTTAATCATGTCGCGTTTTTATGAATTATGTCTTTTTATACAGTGAGGTCATGAGTTGACTAGTGGCAGTTTATTCGATGTTAATAAACAATTCGATGTTAATACTGAATAGAGAGAGATTTTAATTGGGCATGACCTTAGATTTGTCATGTACAAGATGACTCTTGTGCATACCGTCTTTCCGATCAGACGAAAGTTATTCAGTCCCTAGTCAGTATGATGTCATCTTGAGACTAAAAATGACACTCACGTTTGGAATTCAGAACAACTTCAATATGTTTACGAACAAGAACCACAATTTGAAATAAAATAAATATCTGAATGGTTAGAATTACCTACTTGTGTCTTCTGACTCGACTGTCGGTTGGGGTCTTGGAGTGTCACCACAGTGTTATCCTTCTTTGAAACCTTCCAGGATGGATCAGTATTACGTTTACAAAGACGGCAAGAGTCTTCTTTTGTTCCATTCACTAATTCAACATCTACATTTACCTGGACAACAATATTGTTTGATTTATCATCTTGTTTAAAACTTGGTTCATCTTGAGGATTAGCTAAAGATTTTTCAAGTTCTATTAATTCTTTATGTAATGCTGAAAACTTATCGTTAAAATTGTCCGGTTGACTTTTAGTAATGCTTTTTTGTGTTGTACACATTGGCTTTGTGCGTTTGTCAGACGACTCAATATATCTTTGCTTAATAGCATGATCATCTGGTTTGGAGAACAACCATCTTTTATGTTTCCGTTTCGTCCGTGGTTCTATCTTGTTTGGTACGAAAAAGCTAAAGTTTTCTAAATTCGATGAATTAGCATTTCTTTTCATTCTTCCTCCAAAACCATTTTCATAACTCCAAGGCCTATAGAAATTAGCTTTTTGAAACGAAGCTCTTCCAGGAACTAACTGATGTTCATACTGTCGATGAGGATATTTTCCTCCATAATAGGGTTTCCAATTATTATAGGGATAGTTTCCATATTCGATGGAGTTGAGGTCAATTTTCTCGTCTTCATCTCCTGGAATTTTTAAAATTGTTGATGGATCTACCCCGAGATCAATATAACTCTTTGGTTTAAACAAATCGATTCTACCATTCAAAGGTATAGAGCTTTGAAATTCAGATTCATTTGAAGTTGAAGTAGTTTTATCTAACTGGAGATTATGATAGATTTCAAGTTCCTTTAAATAAGTTCTTTCTAAGAGATCAAGATCGTCACGTTTTTTACTAATTTCTGACTCTAAATCCGTAAGTATTTCAACACAATCATCTATTGATCGAGAATCATTACGACCTTCATTTAAAAATGGAAAGTAATTTTTCTTATCTGTTTTCCTTTTCTTGGGTTGATTATTTTTTTTGTCACTTTCTTTATTATCGGCCATATTTGTTACTGGATCAGAATTAAACTGAACAGGATACGATTTCAACTGCCCCGGATAGAAGTCTTCAATTACATTCCTACTCAAACCATTACAAGCTAATTGAGACTGTAATTCGGAGGCAACTGTTTTCCTCTGCTGCTGTGCTGTTTTCATGGCTCTCTCCATATCTTCCTCATTCCCCATATACAAACCATGCATTAAATGGAACACTTTTGAATTCATCTTGTTGTTATTAATTGATCTTGATCTCCTTTTAGTTTCAAGTAATTCATCAATTCCTTTTCTCGATGCCAATTCTTTTTCTTTTGCATTCATTTTTTCTACAACTATTCCATTTTTATTTTCTGCTTCTTGATTCAATAAACTTGAGAGAAGAGTATCTATCAAGTCGCAGCTAACATTTAGTGTATTCGTAGGTTCATCGATTTTCCCATTTTCCGCTTTCCTGCCATATTGAAAAATTAACCTCAGCGTGTTATTCTCATTTCCAGATTCTTTTTCCTCATTAATACTCCCTTTTGCCCTACTAACTATTTTTGTCCTATCATTAAAGCTTTCAGCAGCCTCTGTCACCAAGCTCTTCACTGTGCTGACATTACCTTCTTTATCTGAATCCGTTTGCTTTTCTTTATCTAATTCACTTAGTTTTAAACCGCTTACGGTTGTTGATTCTTTCAAATTTTGACCTCTCCACCAAGAAAACAATTTAAATTTACCTTTTTTGTCTTTTTCATTGTCATTTTGTAATGTTTTTATAATTTTCGTAGTAATTTCTTCTAAACTTTTTAATTTCTCTGTTGTAACTATTACTGAATCATTGTTTTTCAAACTCGTCTTATTATTGATGTCTCTTGTTGCTTGTGAGGTGCTTTCACCGTTGATTCCTTGATAGTTATTAGCCACAATCCAATTTAAACTGAAATGAAAACATTAAACTATATTAATTGTGTACATAAATATCAGAATTATATATATTTAATATTATCAGAAATAATAAAATTGGATGTGTTCGTGTGTTATCAAACTCTTTGTAGAGTTTTGTATTTAGTCCCAAGTAACCATCATATCATCAGGTTATCTGTAAATGTATGTTTCATTTACGTACTTCACGTGTGCGTTCACCTCACTGTACGATGTTGGGTATCAATCGGGCACATCTTTTCATCGTTTTTTTAACGAGCTGTTCTCTTCTCATATCAACTACTAATATTTATCATTAATTATGTCTTAAATAGTTCTACATGGATTAGTTTTTAGATCGTATCTATATCTATAAATGTAAAAATTATAAAATATAAAAAAAAATTGATAGTGAAATATTTATTTCAAAACATTTTATAAACAAAAAGCTTTAAAGATAATCAGAGAACACATCGTTTATCAAAAATTTCATTTCCTACAACTTTTATTAGGAAAATGTTTCTCTCTGATGTAATTTAAGATAACAAAACCTTAAAAAAACTGGAAAAGTGCAAATTAAGTGTTTTATCGTTCCACCAGTCATTAAACCAGATGTTCTTACTGCCAGAATTCAACATTGTTATTTATTTTTTTTTAAGTTGAAGATTTGATATTGTTTCAGTTGGTATAATTAAGAACTTTATGCTAATTAATAGTAATTCTTTCCAAACCTCATACTTAAAAATTATGTCCAAAACTCAGGGGTGGAAGGTTTTGCTTGTTTATTATTTGGCACCTATTTATCTCATGGGCTAGTCTTATAACTGGATTAATAGTAATTTTTGAAAATTTTGCTTTCTAAATTCGTAGATGGTTTTTTATCTATTAGTATAAACCATATTCGCTTTTATTCAATACTTTAAATAAAACAAATGTTGATTTACTTGAATTTTTGCTTATATTGTCTATAATACAGAAATGACAAGACACGTATGTCAGTATTAAAAATAAACAAAAATAATTATTTTTAAACCTGGCTAAGCTGAGGCATTAAATAAATTAGCTTATTTAATAAATAATATAATTAATATTAATAAACAATAATTATATCTGATTTGTTTAAAACTTAAAAGAAAGTCAAATAAGATTATTGGGTAGACTGTTTGAGAGTACGATGGGATATTGAGGACTTTGAAGCCTGTTTGAATCGTAGTGTTTTCTGTAAACTTAATTAGCTAGAAGGGACCTCCTCCCCCCCGATGTGCCTTCACCTTGTCGTGGTGGGGGGGCTTAACACGCCTGAGTGGGTGTTCCCTCATGGCGTGAACTAAGAAAGGCACGACCAGGTAGATGGTCGATATCCACGGGTGGAGGGTGTGCTCGATGAGGCGTTGGCTTGTGGGGGTTGTCTGTCCGTATGAGTTGAATGTGACTAATGCCTGTCTTTTTCACGATTCCCTTGTGAGGTGGGGTGGGTTGCGACGGTGGACGATCTGGAAAGCTGTCAACTCTTTCGGTCTTGTACAGTTAGCGCCTGGCTTTTTTAAGGATTTCGTCCTCACTGTGGTAGCACAACAGCAGATTGGCTGCTTCCTTGGGCTACTGTATTCTTTGGCTGGCGCTCGCTGTATAAAGTCTTCTCGCTCTTGTGTTTGTTTGAGATCTAAGGTCCCTAACCCTTGAATTCCTCCAAGCAGCTGTCTTACTTAAGACGTTTTCTTGACCCTCAGTGGGATTTAGTCGCTTTCGTTGCTCACAAGGCTTAAGCCTCATTTGGTCATTGTTTGTTGGGTTGCTTCTCCTTTCTTCTCCCTACAACTGTACTCATACTCTTACTTATTCTTACCTTTTACTACTTAATACTTATTCTTTCCTATTTTCTCTTACCTATTATTCTTATTACTTATTCTTTCCTATTTTCTTATTTTCTCTTACCTATTATTCTTATAACTTATTCTTTCCTATTTTCATTTACTTATTATTCTTATTACCTATCCTTTTCTATTTTCTCTTACTTATTCTTTCCTATCTAGCTCAAATACCTATAATCTGTTACTCCTCTTTTTTCCTTTCCATTTTTCTTCTATATTCTTGATAATCTCTTTCATAAGTAATAAAGAAATGTAATCCATATTTAGTCTTACAGAATTTCATAGTTGTAAGGTTAAAGTGTAATCAGATCTAATTCCAATTGATAACACTTATTGGTAATCGTAAATTTGGAAATATGGTATTTCACCATTACAAACTGCTGTTTTCGATTCTCCGTTTGATTTTTGCTAAACTTCGTTTAAAGTTTTTCTGATTTCCCATTTGTCTATTTTTACCTGTGCTATTCTAGTTAAATTCTTCCACAGATATACAAGTTCGTAAATAATGTATACATATGGTAATTTAGTGACAGAAAGACGGAAATGTTTTGGCAATGTTTATAGAAAAAGGGATTTTAATATTACTGCATTTAAAATGTAATTATTGAATCTCCCTAATGATTCTACATTGGTAGACCTAAATTCTAACCATTCTATAATAGAGAAATTGATGTATCAATTTATGTATCAATTTCTCTGCTCATCCCTCAATTTTTTCTTTTATTTATTATTATTTCACCAATTTAATTTAACTATAAATTAATCCCTGCCTACCTCATTCTCTGTGACCGTGCGCGCATGCGGCAACATTGTTGGTCTCCAACCTTCTCTGAACCAGTGCGCTTGGTTTCCCTTTGTTATCTCTCCTGAAGACGGTTCAAACCAAAAATTAGAGACTGTAAGTGTGTGCTTTTAATTTCTCTATGTTTCTTTTTCTACACTGAACTATATTTGTCCGTTTCGGATCGTATTTTCAACAAAAAAGTATATATGTATTATCGCCTATAAGTTCTACTAAATGTAAATGGAAACAATATAAAAACTCGAGTGAACTATTAACAATCTAAACTATACCTGTTTAACATTATTTTAATGGGCAAACGGACTGACACCTAATTTTTGAACCATACCTTAAACCGCATACGATTCGAATAATTCCCCATCGTGAGTAAATACCACACCATAACATATTCCACAAGTAATACATTTTAAATACTTATGACCCCCAGGTTTGTTATGTGGGACATCTTGGTACATCATACTACAAAGGGGCCAGTTACGTTTTAAAATTCCCCTGCTTTAATAAACATGATTACGGCAACATTTAGGAACCACTATAAAGAATTAAGTGCTAATGTAGCCCAAGAAAAAATGAACTTTACTTTTCTTCCTTTGAGCAGTACTGAAATGGAATTTAAAATAAATTTCCACTTTAAATATAATTAACAGAACTTACCAAACAATCCAAAGGAATTTAGTTAAGACTTCGTTCATCACTAATGAAGCTAATTGAATTTTGGTTAATGATATTCATCGGATACAATGTTTTGTTTTTTGAAAATTTTCTACAACAGGTACAACAAAGTAGTCGTTTTTCAATTAACTGAAATATTCTTAGTTTAAGAAACTGTAATGGTTTGAAATAATTTAAAATGAGCTTTATCATATTTTGGGACTGGTTAAGTGTAACACTGTTGCACAAGAGGATTATCAACATTATTTTACTGAGGACAAATTTAACAAGTACCCGTGGCGAACCACTGGTCTCCTCTCCAGTGTCTCAATTAAATGTAAGTAAATTACACTTAGTAATTGAGTAAGATCAAGGGAAAGCATTATTATAACACAATATAATTTGAGGAATGACGAATCTAAAACTAATGTCATAAATATGTGTTCGTACTAGAACAAGTATGAAATCAGTATTTTTGATTACTTCGACTACAGTTTCATGCATTTAGAAGTAATCATGATTCAGGGTTTATTCTTTAACTCTTTGATTTTGTAGCGGAAATCGGGTATTTTGAGCAAGTGGTTTTGGATGAGTTGAGAGTTTACTGTGGAATCATTTGTAACGGTCTTTTGCATAGTTGTGAACGAAGGAGACTTCGCTGAATGATTATGTTAGGAATGTAAAATCGGAGATGTGAAAGTTTTCTAAGTATTTTTGATTGAATTGCTTGTTTAGGGTGAATATTTGAAAGTTTAGCAGAACCCCAAAGTTCTATGGCATAAGCCCATAGAATATATCTGTTAGTGTGAGTTTTGATTTTCTGTCTAAGAGTCTTATAAAGCGTTTGTCACGTCTGTTGGTCTCTGGTCGTTTCAGTCTTTTGTATGGGTTCCAATAATCAGTATTTAAAAGTTTAATCTATTTATGATAATAAAATACAAGTGGTGTTTGTTTGTTAATATCGGTGTGGCTGAACTCCGACTCGAGTATGTCATAACCTTCATTCTGTAGAGTATTAGGGTGCACATAAAAAAATTGGAAGTATTAGTATATCCAACATTCACAACAGTTTTAACCATCATTTCTCCAAACATCATCATAGATTAATAACCAATTTGAACTTCACAAAAATGTTCCCGAAGTGTCAATCAATTAATCAACAAAATCAATGGTGATTAAACTAAATAGTGGGCCAACAATTACCATTCAAAATAAATTACAATAGTTATTTAATCAGCTATTATGCGGTAATAACTCAATGTTGAAAAATTCCACCTTGTTTTATTATGCAAAGAACGCGTTCGAACGTGTTGTTCTTCAGATTTATCCAATATAAAAATTATAACATGGTAATAACATCTTGAATAAATTATAAATTGAAATAGAGAAGGTTAAGAGACTCAGCTGCCTATTGTGATAGACAATAAAAGGCTTTCCCGTATAGGAAAGTCTGTTATGAAGATTTAGGAAAGATAAAGTGTTATGAGAGAGTGAGGAAAGGAAACATCATTTTTGAAATTTGCAGAACTAGTTCAGCAAAATAGTTTTAAATTACAATTAACAATTCGAGAAGTTAAAAAAACTTAAATAAATTACAAAATATATTTTTGTTGAATTTTATTATATAAATCTCATTTTAATTTGTATAATAAACTAATACATTATAGATTAGTTATAAAATAACTATTCGTTTAGAGTTATATGAAGAGTAGGAGAAATATAGGGCACTCATCAAGACAGGTAGTCGAATTAGGTCTTAATAAACTTCAAGACTTATCGGACAAAAATCAAACTTTCTGTGAAGTTCAAAGTGGTTATTAATAGATGATGTTTGGAGAAGTGATAGTTCAAATTGTTGTGATCGTTCACATACGATATTCTAATACTTCCAACTCTTTGATGTGCTCCCTAATGCTTTACAAAACGATTTTAGTCATACGTGTGTAATAACTTATGCCAGTTACCAAAAGCGAGCCTGTACACTCTAATAACTGATTGGAGGTTCTCTTAATACTTTGGTGTTAAATATAGAATTTAGACGTCCTTTCGTTCTGAAACTAACTTTAAAATAAAGTTTTGTTTAACTAGACTTAAAATTACTTTAGATTCCTCATAGAGTGTATGAAAACATAATTGTTATTATTTCGTGAAGTGAAACAACTTAGTGGAACACACTATTCATTATGACCTTCTCTCTCTTGATAATTACAGCTAATTAATTAAATTAGTGGAATATACTTTGTTTGAGGTTGTTTTGATACTGTCGATTACATATTTCGATAAGATAAGGTTACAGAAAAACTATGCTAGTAGGTTAGGTTGCAGTGACAGTCCCACAAAACAAAACACAGATAGAACATTAGTCCTTTGTGATACCCCATAACGAACATTCTACATTGGGAGTCCTAAATTTTGCCTAACTCAAGTGTTTTTAAATTAGGGAACTTTAACGAGTACCTGACATAGAGGCTTAGGATTGACTGCTTAACATCCTCCCTGAGAGAATATTCTCCGATGTATTCACTCCTCTGTTGAATAAATCGAGGGACAGAGTGTGTATTGAACCTCGGATCTACCTGTCCGAACTCAATTACGTTGCGAATGGAGATTCTAACCTAGTCCCCAAGAAGCTAGTAAAGTAAAGCAAACAGCTTAATTGGTATGATACATGTAATTACACATATTTTTCAATAAATCCAATTTTACGAAGAGTCCACTCTCTTAAATACCATAACTGTCACCTCTATTAGAGTTTACAGGATACTAGGCTTCTTGTGCAAGCCAGATTCTTCACTTAAACATTGAAACAGAGTTATCAAAATTTTTGGTTTGCATACGCAGCTTAGGAAAGCTAATGTAGGTTTGGAGTCATATATTTTTTTTAACCAATAAGGGGTTACATGAAAGGCAGACTCATGAGATAAGATTTTTTTTCTCTGTTACATGATTGTGGAAATATGTGTATCTGCTTTCAAAAGATTCCATATATAATGCATATATGCATGCATACATATGCTTACATGGCTCGATCACCTCCTGGACTCAACCTCTACCATTAATTTTTTTAATGTATTTTTTTCAACTTTTTCATGATTAATTTGCACACCTCTTCTTTATTTTTATTTTATTCAATTTTATTTGAATAATAATTATTTTTTATTAATTGTGTACTTCTTAATTTGACTTTTCATTTCCTTCCTCTCCCTTCTCTCTTGGTGGTTTAGATGGGGTACTGACTAACACTGGTGCCGTTGCTGATCGAGTTCAGCCACCGCCCTGCCATCCTGCGGGACTCTTCGCCTCCTGATGATAACGATCGTCGAAATATAGAAGTGAGTTATTCCTGTGCCTATGAGTATGTTACCTTCGTTTTAACTCTTTTGTATTTAAAAGTCCACTGGACCGTTTCATTTAACTGCTCTCTGTATATATATATATAATAACTCAAGCTCTGCTTTAATCCCGATTTACAAGATCAACTGAAATTTGAAGCATCCAAGACAAGAGATATATATATATATACACTTTTTCATTGGAAATACGATCCGAAATGGACAAATATAGTTCAATGTAGAAAAAGAAACAGAGAAATCAAAAGCACACACTTACAGTCTCTAATTTTCGGTTTGAACCGTCTTCAGGAGAGATAAGAGAGGGAAACCAAGCGCACTGGTCCAGAGACGGTTGGAGACCCAATCATTATCTCTACTGAAGATGGTTCAAACCAAAAATTAGAGACTGTAAGTGTGTGCTTTTGATTTCTCTATGTTTCTTTTTCTACATTAACTATACATATCTATACACAGCTTGTGGTTATATATATATTTAGATAAAAAGATTTCACATAAACACGTGAAATAACAATCAATGATCAAACCACAAAAATAAATGGGAAAACAAGACTTTTTTAGTCTTGTTTTTCCTAGTTATTTTTGTGGTTTGATCATATATATATATATATATATATATATATTATATATATATATATATATATATAAAAAGATTTCACATAAACACGTAAAATAACAATCAATGATCAAACCACAATAAGAAATGGGGAAACAAGACCATGATCTTTCAACACAGTTGGGTTTTTGACTCTGACAAAGACCGCTTGTTACGGTTGAAAGATCTTACTCTTGTTTTCCCATTTCTTATTGTGGTTTGATCATTGATATATACATATATAATTTATTATATTATAAGATTAGAGTATATTGTATTTCTCACAAGTTAATTCTGTCTGCCGGAGGATATTAAATTATTATGTCGTCTTATAAAAAAAACTGCAACTTAATTTCCACAGTGTTTAATTTATGTAGAACAATAAAGGTAAATAAGTGAACAATATTTAATTAAAATATATTCTGAAAAAATCACAGCAGTTATGAATTTGTACAATGATCTGACAACTTTGATGTACTATTATTCCAAATTATGCTATCACATATTTACAAAATTATGTGATTAATAAATAGAGGTTTAACAATTTCATTTCAAGTACTTCGGACTGTGGACCTGAAACAAACAAATGCACTATATTTGTAATTTTTATGATACAGCGTAGTTTTTAAACACATTAATGCTTATAGTAAGAGTCAACTAATATTGATCAAAATCTGAATATCCATTGATCAACTAATTTTGATTAATACATAGCCTCTGTAAGAGTCAACTAATATTGATTAATAAATAGCCTCTGTAAGAGTCAACTAATATTGATTAATACATAGCCTCTGTAAGAGTCAACTAATATTGATTAATAAATAGCCTCTGTAAGAGTCAACTAATATTGATTAATACATAGCCTCTGTAAGAGTCAACTAATATTGATTAATACATAGAATGATTAATCCAGTCCATGCATAGGTCGAATATTAATGATTAATTCATAGGCTATGCATGATCCAACTAATATTGATTAATGCATAGCTTATGTTGTGTATAGGTGGGATAATATTTATCAAGGCAATGTCTATGCACAATTCAGATAATATTGATTAATACACAGCCTATGCTTGTATTGACTAATATTGAATTATACAAGTACGCCATCTATGGCGTAATTTACTATTAATTAATAATTTACTATTAATTAGTCGAGCTAATTAATAGTAAAGCTAAGCAGGTAGAGTTTTGAATGAAATTAGACCCAATTAGGATTATGAGTGCATAGTTTTATTCTTTCAGGTGAAAGATAGTAATATATTAATATCATTGCCCAAACCACAGTAAGAAATCAGAAAAAAGACTAAGATCTTTAAACCATAATAAGCAGTCTTCGTCAGGGTCAAACTGCACTGTTGAGATTTGACTCTGATAAAAACAGCTTGTCACAGTTGAAAGATCTTAGTGTTTTTTATTTCTTGCTGTGGTTTGGAAGTTGATCTTTTACAAAATTTTGTTATGTATTAATGTATACATGAATTCATCGATAAAAAGATTTCACATAAACACGTGAAACAACAATCAATGATCAAACCACAATAAGAAATGGGAAAACAAGACAGTTGGGTTTTTGACTCTGACGAAGACCGCTTGTTACGGTTGAAAGATCTTAGTCTTGTTTTCCCATTTCTTATTGTGGTTTGATCATTACATGAATTCATATGAATGCATTGGTTAATACGTATAAATAAGTTAAGCTATACCTGTCGACTTTTCAAAGGCTAGTTGAGTTTGGAACTCAGAGTGTCTTTTATGCAGGACAAGAAGTCTTCCGTGTTAAGGTACATGCCCTCCTTGACATTCGCCAGGCCGTGAATGCAACCAGCCAAGTCCTTGGTCATATTTCCACTCTCAACAGCGTCGATGCAGGACTCTTCTAATTTCTCAGCAAACCTAACAACAAAAAGTCAGTAAATCACCCTATAATAATAATAGTAATATTTATATCTGTGTTTAACCATAAAAGAGTGTTCCTTTGTGTTCATTATCTACAAAATAAAAATGTTGGAACATATTATAATCCGCTAAGTGTACATCTTTTATTAAATGCAGTTAAACAAAACAAACTGATTTGTTGTTCATATTACTAAAATAATAGAACTGAATTGTTCTTAGCAAGCTTTTTGATCTCTTATTAGGGATTTTGAGAAAATTTTAAAAAAAATTTTTTGAAGGGATTAACATAGGCGAGGAACTGTATTAAGCACAACCAAAGGTAGATTAGCACAACGTGTTTCTTGAGTGTTACGAATGAATAGAAGAGAAAAAAAAACAGTACATGAAACCAAATAGAAATGGCGTAAAGGTTGGATAAAGTATTATCAATAAATATAAAAACCAAGTGTCCGTTCTATATTTTACATATAGTGTCCGTAAAAACAAATCACATCTAATTCAAGTAAAAGAGATCTCAATTTCATATCAATTTTCCTAGTCAAATTTTGATGTAAAAATTTTTTTTTAAAAATTTACTTCAAATATAAAAAAATAAAATGTGAATATATAATAAAGTTGTGTCTTTTCTTTTTTCGATCAGGTTATCGAAAAAATCCTTAAGTGCAAACTAAAGGGGCACCATTATGTCATGAAGTGTTCTATCTGAGTGACTGTTTAGCCGTGTCCATATCTAAATTTGTAAAATTACACGTTAGAATATATAAAAAATGAAATGGTGTCATTTGTTTACTTTTGGACATTCCCCATTAGTGATTAGTTCCTACTGAGCAAGCTATATATACTTTTTTCCATTCAATAATGTTTTATTCCTTTAAACATAATTTCATTGTTGAAACTAATAGCTTATATTAATTGTTTTCAATTCCCACACAAAAAAGACTTTCACATTTAGCGATTGTGATCATCGATAAAAATTCACTTCTATATTTGGACGTATATCGTCCCGTATCATTAGGAGAAATGTTTTATATTCATGATTAGTACTAGGTTTAGGTTAAAAATCCTTATAGAACCTGAGTAGATCCTTATTGTCGTCTAAAGTAGCTCTGTGCATCAGTCCCCTGGTCCAGGCAAAGATGGAAGCGATTGGATTGGTGGAAGTTGGTTTTCCTTGCTGGTGCATCCTAAAACAAACATCACTCGGTGTAATCTACAATGTAATCTTAGGCTATACTGGGATATTTAAACAAAACAGACGTTCGTTTAAAAGACGCATTGAGGAGAGGGCTGTCCCTAGGAAGATGCGTGGGGGGGGTCCAGGGTAACTCAACCACTGTGGGGCCTCCCACAAATAATTATATAAATAACAAATTCTTATATTATTAAACAAAACAATAAAATAATTTCTTGTTCATATTACTAAAATAATAGAATTGAATTGTTCTCAGCAAACATTTTGATCTCTTATTAGGGATTTTAATAAAATAGAAAAAAACAAATTTTGAAAGGATTAACAAAGGGGAAGAGTAGTAGTTTAAGCACAAGGGAAGGTAGACCAACACAATGTGTTCGTTATATTGTGCCGGTAATTAGAAATAAAAGAAGTTTTAAATTTTATTTGAAAATAATATTGTTAATAAAATTGAAATAAAATAAATCTGTCGGCATTACAGATTAACCAGTGAACAGGTCATTTATCCGAGGTTACTACCGTCGTCCCACAAGCGCGGAAGCTAGGCGGTTGCTCTGGTAAAAGGTCATTTGTCCGAGGTTACTACCGTCGTCCCACAAGCGCAGAAGCTAGGGCGGTTGCTCTGGTTCACCCTAGTTAAGTTTGTGAAAATATCGTATTTCTGGTCGAATATAAACTTTTACACCTTCTAAAGATATTTTAGGAGTACAAATTACACGAAATAAAATCATTTAGGATGCCTCCAATGATTTAACAAATTGAAGGTCGTAGTACTCAGAGTATTCCATTTCTGCTTTCAGATATAGTTATCCGATCGAATCATATTTTAGGCGTATATCAAACAACGTTGTTGAATATTTACGGAAATAATCACAGAAGAACTTCCTAGTACGAGGCCCCCCCTTGTCGTGTTCCGTCGTCGCACAAGACCCCCACCAGCGCGGAAGCCAGGGAGGCTGCCCAGGTTCCCCCTACTTAAGTTCGTGAAAATATCGTATGTCTGATCGAATATAAACTTTTGACACTTCCTAAAGATATTTTAGGAGTAGGAATTGCACGAATTAAAATCAATTAGGGTGCCTCCAATGATTTAACGAATTGAAGGTCGTAGTATTCAAGTATAACTTTTCTGCTTTCAGATATAGTTATCCAATCGAATCATATTTCAGGCGTATATTTATGTTGAATATTTATGGAAATAATCACAGTAGAACCTCCTAGTACGCGTACCCCCTTGTAAGAGTAATTCACTTTACGAGCAGCCATTCGTAAATTATGAATTTTTATTAAAATTCATATAATTTAATATAATTATTAAATATTTATAATTTATTTATTAAAATAATAAATATAATTTATTATATTTTTATTAATAATATATAATTAATATAATATAATTTATATAATATAATATAATTTATTAAAAATAAGTAAATTATTGAATTTTAAGACAATGAGTATTTGTCTCGTACGACGAGGAAAAATTCATAATACGAGTGAACGTCCTCCTCATGCCTAGACTGCCTCCATTTTAAGTTTAGTAGATTAATACTAAAACCTGATTATTTCTTGCATGCATTTATTGTTAAAGTAATATTATTCATATTACATGTACTGAATGGTTTATTTTTCAAATTGTACCATTTCTGTTTAAATTGTTTTCATATTAATGTGCATGCGAAAAATTGTTTCGTAATACCAGTAAATTACAATACGAGCTCAGGCTGGGAACAAATTAAACTCCTACTGCATGGTTCTACCGTATATGGAAACTCATAATTTTTACTTAATTAATATTTCGACATTTTACAAGTCCCAAATTTAATTTATTTAAAGTAACATGAAAACACATGTTACTTTGTGTTACACTGTGTGTCCATAAATTCACACAGTACTAACACAGGCTACAAGCTGGGCATTTGCTCGAAGAAGGAATGAAAATATTTGTCATATATGAAGAAAGAGTGAAAAAAGTCGTATACGTAATGAAGATGACAAACACAATTAACTGTAGTTCTAGCTGAAGTTTTGAAGATTACCTGTAATGACGTGTAACAGTTCCGTGAGCTGCTTCAGACTCAATGGTCTTGCCGTCAGGGCACATCAAGACAGAGGTCATTAATCCCAGAGATCCTGCAATGTCAAGTAATCAAACACAGGCTTCTCAAATAACAGCAAGGACTTTAATATTGAGTAATAAACCATAACGCCTGGAGCACAAAACTCCAAAGATATGTATTAATGCTTAACGGGTCAGAGAAAGCTCAAACATCCACCTATGAAGCTTTATAACTCCAAATCAGTAATTCTCAACAGAAAAAACTGGATTTCAAGCCTACTTTAGTATAAGATAATGATACCATGTTGACAGTTTTATATATGAAGTTCATGTTATGTTTATGATTACATCTCAACAAAAAGATTATGACTTAAATTCCTCAACAGGCAAATATAATTAACATTATTATAGCCTACAACGTTTTACAATTTAAAAGTGCGCTAAACAAATATGACCTATTCCAACATAAAACAATAAATAAACTCTACTCATTATTCATTGTGGTATGTTCATCGTCATTCATTATAATACTACTAACTTGTATCCATTATTGTATAAGTTAAATTTTAGTATCATACCATTATTTTTATTCATACCATCTCTTAATGAATAAAACATACAACTAAATAAAATAATTGTCATTAGCTACCGTCTTTTTCCGAAAATAAATCCTAGCGTGATTTTCGGGACGTTTTGGACTATAAGCCCTCCCCTGAAAATAGACCCTTAGTTAAGATAATGTGAAAAATATAATTCGTTAAAAAATTGCTGTTGAATGTAGTAGGTATCTTTAGCTGACGTAATATTTTAGAGAATTCTTTGGAAAAAAATATGCCAAGAAATTCCTTGTTTACCTCTAAAGTTCGTTTCAAAGAAGCTACTTAGACAAGAAGTATTAATTTAACCACAGCTATATTGCAAGGCATGAGAGATTCAGATAAATGATTTTACAGGAAACAGATCTGGAGGAAAATCAGAACAGAATTCAAAATTTTGATAATTTATGATATTCCAGAAGATGACATGACTGTAATAGAATAAATTTAAATTTCTATACAAAAATAAATATTAAACAAAAATATATAAATCTACTTAATGTACTTGAAGCCCTCGCCCGAGAATAAACCCTAGCACGGATTTTGAAAGTAAGGAAGTGTCTTATTTTCAGAAAAAGACGGTAGTTCAATTATGATAAGACGTGCTCCATCTCACCGTATCCTTGGGCGACTACATCGGATTGGACATCTCCGTCATAGTTCTTACAAGCCCAGACGAAACCTCCATTTGACTTTAAGCACTGGGCGACCATATCATCTATTAATCTATGTTCATACCAGATACCGGCTTTCTTGAAGTCATTTTTGTAGGTTCTGAAATCAAAACAATTTTAATAATAAAATTAAACTTGTTAATTTATATTGTCGAACATTTATGAAGAGGAATCAGATATCATTAGGTTCTTTTTGGATCAGATGTGGACTAGTGGTTAGCATAGTTGCTAAGTATATGAGTTAAACTTTAGACTCCAACAAAGGCATTCTTATAACTCATATGGTATTCACAAAATTTCCTTTTCTAGAAAAGTATCATTATTCATTGTTGTTGAGACAGTCTGCTAAATCGCATAACTTTTTGAAACAATCAGAATTTCTTGACATAGGTAAATACTACGAAGATTGCAATCTTTGGTTATTCCGTGAAGTAAACTACTCCTTCCTGAGACCAAAAATTCACAATACTTTTTCATCAAGTACACTTTATTGTGGGAGTCAAAACCAATCTTTCATGATGACTACTTACTTACGGCAAAGTAAAAAGAGTGTTGATTTTTGGAAGATAATATTGCTCTAAGTTGATTAATAGAACGTTAAATTATAAATTTTAGCATGGTAACGTTAATATTAAGATATAATTAACATGCATCTGATAACACAGTCTCCAGACTGACTTGAACTCAAAGCACTAGCCACTACTAACTTTTAAGAATCTTAAATTCATATAAATCCAAATAAGTCAACAAAAAAAGTCAAAGTTACCTCCTCCGATAGAAGTAGAATATGAAACCTATTTCCATCATATATTGTAAATAAACTTAATGATAAAAAACTTACTCTTCATAAATTTCTTCAAAGATGTCCTTGAATCTTCCATCATACTTTTTCAAAATAGTATTTTTTGTAGATAGGTAAAGAGGCATGTGTTTCTGAAGTGCAACCTAAAAACCAAATTAAACTTATTTTTTTATTTATTATAGAATTTAATGGATTGTGTGATAGATGGTTTCCCAGGTTTCTAGTAAGGGGAAAAGTTTTTTTTTATAACCTTGGAAATAGAATGAGTATTTTGCTCTATTGATGTACCGTAAAAGTTGTATAAGTGTGAAGAGTGTCTTTTAAGATACAATTAATTGATTGCGATAGTCACGTTCCCTTTAGAGTAGGAATTTGAACGAAGATCATGTGTTAAATGAGACCGCAATTTAGCAGAGTCTATGTTTTTAGATAGAGTGATTACAACAGCCTATTCTGAATGCACTTTTCATATATATGAATACATTAAATCGACGTTAAGTAATATTTGGGTATCGTTTTTTTAACTCTTAGATGTATAGATGATCACCTTGTTACTCCCAGTAATGCGATTATTTATAGTTTGAATGGGTGCAGAATCACGAATGAGCCATATTTCACTCCTCACAAACATACAAAAGGTTGAAAAAGCCCCAAAAAGTTTGAAATAGCCTGATAGTGAATATGTCGAAATGGGTGTTTTGATTCTAAGTCACTAATCGTAAGTAAACCCCAGATAAAAACAATAGTCCACTCATGAGCTTAAAATCTTAAAACACCTTACCATTGTATAAAGATTACTTAAGTAATTAAACAAATAAATACTGATTAAGAAACTGTTTGGCGAAGTTTCACAATTAATTTTAAAGTAATTACCTGGAAGCTGGAATGAGCAAAAGCTTTAATAGATTCATCTGAATTGTACATCGCTAAAGTAACACCAGATGATTTGAAATCAAAAACAGTCATTCGCCTGACTTCCCCTGTGGCACTAGTATAAACCAATTCCACCTGAAAAATATTAAACATTTGTTAAATCCATGTTATACACATAGAATTCTACTAACACAGTTTTAAGACATAAAATAGATATAAAATTACAGCACTCATCTTAGTCAAAGTTTTCTACAAATTTTAATTAATACATCAGCGAGCTACTTATGTATTTTTGTTGGAACATTTTAATATATGTCAAGAAAAAATTGTGTACTTTCGCTGAATGTTACTAAATGGTGGCTCTAAAACAGTGCTCTGCAATCTTTTCTAAACTTCTACACTTCCGCGGCACACCAAAAGCTAAAGTATATAGATATTATATTGATACAAAAATTTTACAATAAATTTTGTTTTTTATTTGAAAAGTATAGATATATAAAACTATAACATATTTATTTCTATGCAATCATAATAATTATTAATGTGATACCTGCGGTTGTTTCAATGAACACAAAAGTTTTATATATGGCTCAATATTTGACAAAGCAACCCAAAGTTTTTGGTCAAGATCTTTTAAGCATAACCGCTATCATTTTTAATTCATACATGAGTTAAAAAACTTTGCTCACACAAATATGTCATCGAAAATGGAAGTAATGTTGGATATTCTTTTTTAACGTAAATCCAGAAAACATCTAATGGAACTTCGGTGAAAAATTATCATTGTGTATTAAATATATGATGAAAAATTATAAAATGTCAAATACAATGTATTTGACCGCGGCCGCGGCCAAATACAATGTATTTGACCGGCCGCGGCACACCGGTTGCGGAGACTGTCTACCGACAGGCCACATTTCGTAATTTTCTTTATTTATAATAAGAAAGAAAATTATTCTAAATATTTTGCTGAGTTTAAAAATCCTGATTGTACCAAGACCAAACGAGATCTCATTTAGTAAACCAGTCTCATTATTGAGAAATAAAACTTTCGTGGGTGTTTGATCAGTAGAAAGACAGGTTTAGACTTGACTGACACCTCACAGTGAAGACCTTTGCCCCTACTGTCTCTTTAGAGTTACATTAACTAAGCCCCCATCTGGTCCTCGATTTATTCACGCGGGAGGTGAATAAATCTGAGCACGTCGTTCCTCTGAGAAGGACATTAAACCGTCGGTCCCGAGCCTGTTTTGGTATTATTCCGCACACCCTGCTTCTTCAGCAATATCGCGAGTAATAACAGAACAGATTGATGCCTTTTAACGTGAAAGCTCTTTCGCCGCATCTCAGGGGGCGCCAGACCCTAGCCCAAGATAGAGGCAAATTCAGCGTCCGAGATACGCCCGAGGTGGACCACGCGGAGACGAGCTTCCACGACCTTACATCACCTACAAAACATAAAAGAAAAAATAGGAAAAAACAATTAAAACGTAAAAGAAAAAAAATAGGAAAAAAAACGGTCCCAAGCCTGTACGATGTCAGGTAATCTTTAAAGATCCCTACTCTAAATACACTTGAGTTAGGGAAAATTTAGGACTCCCACTGTGGACTCACTCTTCATTGTGTGGGATCACAAAGGAACAATGCTCGGCCTACGTGTGTTCTCTTTGTAGGACTTCCACTGCCACTGCAACCTAACCTACATTAATTAAGGATTACTTCAGTAATTAAGGATTACATTACATTAAGGATTCATTAATGTAAAATACATATACTACAAAATAACATTTCTAAAAATTTAACCATATCAAAAAAATTGTTTACTTCAATTTTTGATATTGTTAAATTTTAAAGAATTTTTTATTTTCTTAGTGTAGTATTTTACATTAATGAATCCTTGAAAATGATCCCTAAGAGTTATGTATTATGAACTTATTTAAAGCACAAAATTTGGTTTATCTTTTTTTTCCCTCCACTTTATTCATATGGGGTTTGAACAGACGGAACCAAGGATTGAAAAGAGAAGTAATACTATAATTACTTTTGGAGTTGTTATCAAAAGTGTTATCAGAAGAGATAAATGAGGTCTCAAAAATCTCATCCCAGACTAACCTTCTTATACAAGACCTACCTCTCAGAACATCTCCATCAAGTAAAATATGCAGCTTACACAAAAAAGTATATCAGTTTAGGCTAAACTCTCCTTTATGACTCATTGATTATTCATTGTAGGGTAAAACGTTAATAAGAAGGTCTCCACATATAAAAATTTTTTAATGGTATAAACAACGCGTTTCGAACACGTAGTGTTCTTCTTCAGGCATTAACTAAAAAATACAATGACACCAGAGTTTACTATAGTAAACAGTAAATATAGTACAAAATAAAAATAAAATAAGGAAGAGAATACATACGAACCTAAGGGTGAGTGTCGGTGGTACAACTGATTGGGAACAGGATGGACGTGGGTAGGTTATGGGGGTACATATGTTTCAGGTATCTGTTTCTTGTATTCTATTCCTTATTTTATTTTTATTTTTACTATATTTACTGTATACTATAGATAACTCTCTGGTGTCATTGTATTTTTTAGTTAATACCTGAGGAAGAACACTACGTGTTCGAAACGCATTGTTTATACCATTAAAAAAAATTATATGTGGAGACCATTTTATTAACTTTTAACCTACAATGAGTAAATACCACAGAATAAGTGATTGCACTACGTTAGAATCACTGATTATTATCTGTAAGAGTAGTCGACACGAAACTACTGAATTACTAACCAGACAAGACTACAAAGATTTATTTACTGGACTCATTGATAGTAGAACAGTTCATTAAGCAGAGATAGGGCGCTATGTCTTTGAACTACTAATTACAACGACCACATAAATAATAATGGGCGAAAAATAAATACAGTGGTACCTCGGGATACGAGTGCCCCTACATACGAGTTATTTGAGATACGAGCTGTCAAATGAGCGAAATTTTGTTTTGAAATACGAGTGATATTCGAGATACGAGGAATAGCCAATTGTCGTATCAGGTCATTTATAAAGATGTACATTTCTTTTTTCTACGATGCCGCCTACGGCCCACTCAGTTCTCAGTTTAGTTTTGAAAATTGGAAGATCCATTCAATTGGAAGATCTTGGGAATGTGGGAGAGAGTTTCACAGTTCATGGTAAAGAAACACCCCGAAAAAGTTGCAACTGGTCGTGCATGGGATCTGTTTAATGAAACTTGCCTAACTCATTTCCGTAGCATTCTGAAAGAGAGGAAGAAGCAAACCTCTTTGGACAGTTTTTTTTTTATTCCTGCGAAAAATGCAAAGACCCGTGAAGAGAAAAGCAGTAACTAAAATTAAGCATACAGTAGCATTTAAGTTATGTCTAAGTTAAATTCAAATAACCAAAATACTAATTACTTAAACTTAATAAAACCAGTTTGTTAACCAGTTTTTTCTAACCACCTCTACATTCTCTTGTATCATGTTTTTATACAATATTCGTCATTTATAAATACATTTTTCTTATGCAAAATCACGTAACAAAAACAATTAGGGGTAAGTATTTTTGGGACTGGAACGGATTAATGGCATTTCAATTGATTTCAATGTGAAAATTGCTTTGAGATACGAGTAACTTGACATACGAGCAAGGATACAGAACGAATTAAACTCGTATCTGGAGGTACCACTGTAATACTAATTCTGGAATTATTGCAAAATGGATAAACAAACAAAAGTCTCCACACAAATGAAGTTTTATTGAACAGCAACAAAGCGTTTCGAACACTTTGTGTTCATCATCAGGAAGACACCAAGGTGAATCAATTGACCTTGTCAAGATATCAATTGACACCAATCCATTCAGCACCACATCCTTTGGTGTCTTCCTGATGATGAACACAAAGTGTTCGAAACGCTTTGTTGCTGTTCAATAAAACTTCATTTGTGTGGAGACTTTTGTTTGTTTATCCATTTTACCTCAGAATGAGTAAATAACCACACAATTACGGATTGCACAACTAATGATTTAAATAATAATAAATTAATGCATCGATTATAAACCCCGTAATAATTTACCTAATCATTTTTTTTTCGATTGGGATTTGAAGCACACAATCAATGATTGAAATCAGAAGTGTTCTAATTACCTTGCCGGGATTCTTAACAATATAGTCAGTTGCCTTGTACTGGTCCCCGTGGGCGTGTCGACCAATCACAATGGGCTTGCTCCAACCAGTTACAAGACGAGGAATGTTTTTACAGATGATTGGCTCCCTGAAAACAGTGCCACCCAAAATGTTTCTGATTGTCCCATTAGGGGAGAGCCACATCTTCTTCAACTTGAATTCTGTAAAAATATTAAATCAGTTTAAGTTTATGATTAAAATTATCACACTAATCAGATAACATCATACATATAATAAATGATCAAACACAATATGAAAAAGGGACAACAAGACTAAGATCTTTCAACCGTAACAAGCAATCTTCGTCAGAGTCAAAAACCCAACTGAAACACTAGATGTAGAAAACATCTGGTGTGGGGTTGAGAAGAGTGGGAGGGAAGAGTGCTATTTTAAAAGGGTGAAAGCGCAGGAAAGGACTAATGTCCAGAAAGGTATGTTTGGGGAATTAAAGGAGTACAGTAAGAAAGAGTAAAAAACTATCCGCTAGCTGTCAACCCTCATAGAAAAGGCTATTGCCCTCGTAACGAAAGTATTAAGTTTGAAGAGACCGTTACTAATGTTTATAATATTTGATGTATTAAATTTAATTAGAGACGATTCAGTAATATTTCTTAACAACATTGATTTTACATATGTAATAAATTTAGCTCCTGTCAAATCAATATGATGAGTTTCATTTTTTATATGCAAGAATAAAATACATACAATATATGTATTAAATATACATATATAATGTATGTTAAATATACAATGTATATATTAAATATACATATAATACAATAAAATACATCATACATACAATAAAGAACAACAATGAAGAAGTGAAAAGTTTTGCAATATTTCAAAATGAAAATGGTTTCATAGATTGTTATCCCAATGGATCATGTGAAGTTTATAATCGCAGGGTTATGAGGCAGAAGCTATCAACGTCATCCTTCAACCAACATGTTTCTGGCCTCACTTCTTTGATTCCTAACTTAATAACAGGGCTGTTAGCGCAGGTCTAAATCAACACTGGGATGATTGAAACATTAAAAACTGTGTTCAATCTGTATTATATATATATATAATTAATAGCAATGACTAAGCATGAGTCATCGATTTTAATTTAACATGTCACTTGGGCAACTCCTTTTCCAGTTGAACCTTGTTAGCAGGAGGTTAGTTCGTAGGATCGAATCTCTCAGTCTTAAGATAGTGAATGCCGAGACTGCGGATATATATATATATATATAGTATACAGTTCGGCTAAAAACTATATATAGTTTTACTTTACCTTCAGAAACGACTCCTGATATGATGACAGATGTCAAAATATCGAAGTGAATTTTTATGTTCCTATCTGTATAGTACGTGCTCCTACAAAGTCTTTTTTTGGATGCATTTCTTCTCACTTCTGATGATGGTTGTAACGAAAATTAGGTACTGTAAGTGTTCAATCTGTTTCTTATTAAGTTTTAGAAACTACTTTTCTTGTGGTTGGAGCTTCCACATGAATTGTCCAAGAGACACTAATTCATACGAGCTTTCAACCATAATTACGTTGGTCATCGTCGGGTAAAATCTTCTTCTGGAAGGATGCTTATATAAACTTCATTAGTGGATGTGATTTTTGATTGGTCCAATAAACCAATATTAAAAATATATATATATATATTATATATATATATATATATATATAAATATATAATATTATTATTCAACAAAAAACTCACTGTAACGATATTTTGAATTATTCAAGAGACAAATATGTTCTTCGATTTATCCTTCTAATGAAATATGGTTCGAAATAGTATTACACCTGGTTTTTTGTTTAGTAGTGTGCCCTGGTTTCTTTGTGATTGTTAATAAATGAATGTTATCCATCTTAATGGAGTTCTTGGTCGTAACAGTATTTATTTTACTTTAAAATTTCTTTCATTTTTTTTGTATTTGTATGGTAATTATTCAATTTTTCTTTCTTAGGGTTATTTAAATCGAGGGACTGCATTTAGAGGAAATAAAAGACTAAATCAAACTAATAAAATTAGTGATGAATTTCTCATTTGACCATTTATGAATATTTTTTCATTGGGTTTAAATCAACCAGTATAAACCTCAGTTAATAAAATATTTAAACTTAAAAAGGGAGAAATATGAAGAGGAATACGAAAGTAAGATGTAAATAGAAAGGAGAACCTTCAACTCTGGCTTCATCAGGTGTAATAGTGGCACACTTGATGCCTACATTGTGTTTCAAAATAGCGTGGGCAGCGTCTATTGTTACTTGGTCATTGGTGGCGTCTCTGTTGGGCAATCCCAGATCGTAATACTTACAGTCAACCTGGAACAATACAGCACTCAATTAACAAAGTTAAACAAAATACCAAATTTATTCAAGTTCGTAAATCTCATGCGAAGAATACAAACGTACAAAAACCCCAGTCTTTTTATGTTATCTAAACAATATATTCCTACTTTAAATACAATGTAGAATCAATTTTTTTTATTTTAAAACCCTTTTCCTGTTTATTATATAAGAACTATTATTTAACTATTTATCTTGTAATGAATATTTTAGTATTTTCTTTTACAGGTCCTTTATGAAGACAATTGTAAATAATGAATCACAATATTCAGTATTCATTAATAATATGAAAGTTATTCGGAATATAAAGTCCGATTTCCATTAAAAAAATATCACAAATTCCATTATTTTGTATTTAATTCCTTACATTTATATGCTTGTTTTTCCATTTTTGCTTAAGACTTATAACGTTCTTCAAGCTTTTGTTTGTCGATATTTCAGATATCTGTCGCTTGAGGATAACCAGTCTGTAAGTGCTTCTTTAACCTCATCTGTAATGAAACCCCTGACCACGATAAACTCCTTAAGTAGCTGAACAAATGAAAATCGCACTGCACAAATCTGCACTGTGTGGCGGGTAGCTACTGCTACTACTACCACCGAATGGATGCTGGTAAGAATTTAAATACTTGTTTTTATATAAATTTGTTTACATTTTGATATTCACTTCATTTACGGTGAAAAGTATTGTTCGATGTCATATTAAATATATAGAGATTGCATTAATCACATTTACGTCCTCTACGTTCTTAGTTTAACGTAGTTAACTAAGAACTACAAGTACCTGACACATTTAATAACTGCGTTCTCACGTATTTAGTTTCCATAGCGAGACGTAATTATTGCCTTAGTCAAATGGAGTACAGTAGGCTTTAACAAATACCTGACACGTTTAGATCGATGACTTTACGTTCTCTATACCTTAGTTTTTTTCATAGGGAGACGTAATTATTGCCTTACTCTAATTGATTATATTCCTGACATATATAAACCGGCAAATTTATGTCCCCGATTACGGACTTGCGAAAACAGTTAATATGTGAAAGCGGGTGGATCCAAGTGGTATATGAGAGAGAAAAACATTAAAAACAAACAGAATATAAATGTAAAAACGTTTAAATAATAAAAAAAAACCTATTTTTACCATTATTTAAAAAAATATTAGTCTCCTTATAGAAAGGTTTGGTATAAACAACACATTTCGACACAACGTGTTGACTTCTTCAGGCTATCAACTGCTGTATTGGATGAAAGGTTGGAAAACCTTTTTTTTATCACAAGTTAACATATCTTTTTTTAATAACAACAATAATACTTTTTAAAACGCGTTACTGATATAAAACATTTTTTCGTGGAGACTTGTTATTTTAGTTAAAACAAGTAAATAATTAGCTGTACAAATTTTACAATTAATAAAATGGAATTTTTGAGGGTTTTTTTCATATACTGTAATAAGATATGAAGAACTACAACTATATAATGAAGTGAAAAAGCCACCTTGATGTAAGGGAATATAAGGTTCTCTTTGATATTCTGCCAGATAATTCTCGTCATTTCATCTCCGTCCATTTCAACAACTGGATTCTTTACCACCACCCTGGCATCGCCATCTGAAATTGAAACATCACCTGTAGTTAGAATAATCAAAACAAGCAATACTACATATGAAATAGATATCACCAAATTATACTTGTTAGATTGTATGTAATATGCAATACTATAGTAGGTGTAGGGTAGTAATGGAGTGATTAAGCGCCTCTAGGTTAGGTTAGGTTAGTTTGCAGTGGCAGTCCCACAAGGGAACACACTTAGGCCAAGCATTGGCCCTTTGTGATACCACACAATGAAGATTGATTCTACAGTGGGAGTCCTAAATTTTGCTTAACTCAAATGTATTTAGAATTTAACGAGTACCTGACTGATTTTTTTACTTTAACGAGTACCTGACATCGTACAGGCTCGGGACCGACAGTTTAACGTCCTTCTCCGAGGGACGACGGGCTCAGATTTATTCACCTCCCGTGTGAATAAATCGAGGGCCAGGTGGGGATCGAACCCCAGTCCTATCAGTTCAAAGGCGAGCACGTAACTACTGAGCTAGCCTGACCCCCTAAGCGCCTCTAACACTCAACTCTGACTTTTGGCTTTCACGAATCCATGTGACTAATGTGTCACTTTCGTGTTTGGTTTTCGCTTTAAGTTCTATAAGGTTCATTTACATTTAACATCCATTTTTGTTAAGGGCTGAAATCCACAATACCCAAATTACCATGTTGATTCTAGATCACGAGTCGTGAATATCGCCTTACTAAACTTGATTCAAGATATGCATCCTACACGAGTACTTGTCATTATAGAGGCTATTTGACTTCCATTAGAGCACAGGTGTCAAACATACGGCCCGCGGGCCGGATCCGGCCCACCTGGGGGTTCGATCCGGCCCGGGGGATAAATCTGCATTATTATAAAAAAAATCAGTTTACTCTAATTTCCTTAAAAAACTGCCGTTCTTATATTATCAATCAGTGTTTTAGTGCGTGCTGTATTATCCACGTTTCCTTTGTTCTCGCACCTTGACTAGCGAAATATCTCTGTCAAAATGGATAATAGTGAATACAGTGTCGGATTTTAATAAAGATTTTTATAATTGACTTATTTTCTTAGCACTAATTATTAGTATTACTGACTGATACCAAGAAAAAGGTAGACTTATTGTTAATTCTATATAATTTTGTAATTAGCTTGCTGGTACGGCCCGCTTGAGATCAAACTAAGCTGTATTCGGCCTCTAGACCAAAATGAGTTTGACACCCCTGCATTAGAGCAACCCAAAAAGTGTTAAAAAACGTCAGGCACTTTCTTTCTCGTGGAGTTTCACCCTTCGAATCACTCCCTATGATAATTGCACTCACAGATTCTATTCTTCATTCATACGACAAAAGAGTTTTACTAAAGAAAAGTAATTTAATTCATTGATTCCGCTGTCAGTTATTATGTGGCGTTGATCCACTGTTTGAAATTATAAAGGAGCTCTCTAACAACATTCATTGATAAAACAACGCCTTCCTCATAGTGGACACGCCTCAAGGTTTTACCACCAATCTTTCACAGCTGATTTGCCTATAGAAGAAAGTTCGAAAGGAGTTGTTTTATCAATATAACTTGTTTACGTGGAGACTTGCTTTGTAACACCCAAGCGTAAGTAATCTAATGCTCAAGGTGAACCAATGAGATTTCTATCAATAATTCAATAGACTATAAAACTGCAATACACTTCAAGCAGCTCAGAAATAATTTCCATTTATTGTAATATTGAAGTTCTTAACAATATGTGTTGCGTACTAGGATATCCTATAACCTCTGTGGTAGAATCAACTTTGAGCCTTTTATATAAGAACCAACTATCCCTAAAAATACAACCACAGATGCCGAGTATCTGTTCCTTGACGGCTGTCTAACACAGTGCTTTCTTTAGCACAAAACACACGTGTATTTTAACTGAGAACTAGATAAATATAACTTCATCAATAATAGTATTAATGAAGGTTAATTGATCTGAAAGGGTTTCATAGCAAATGTTTCTTTTCCACCTTCTAGTCTTTAGTGCTTTTTTAGGAGGAAAGCGAAATGATAAAAACTGTTAGGTGTCACGAGCTATGCAGGCAGGAATTGTGTGCTATTTAGGTATCATTAGAGAGGAAAGTAAAGAGTAAGTCTTCCTACACAAAAAAGGATACAACGTGTTTCGAACACTTAGTGTTCATCGTCAGGTTACATATGCCTCAATAAGATGATGTTGACTAAATAGTCAAGTTGACTTAATTAGTCAACATTACCTTACTGAAGCAGATGTACCCTGACGATGAACACTATAAGCGTTTGAAACTCGTAGTTAAAAAAAAGTCATTTTTTTGTATCGGAAGTTTTAGCTCTTTCATTTCCTTTCTAATCAGTGTTATGTTTATTTGCATCCTCTAGAAAAGGGGTCCAACATATTAACCAGATTCTCAAAAGGGTCCCATTACACCAAAAAGGCCAAGAACCTCTGTTCTAAAGGCCGTGAAAGATGAAGATATGGCGTAATTATTATTTTGGTATCCATTTTAGTAAAGGGGTGAGCTGTATTACTGGACTATTTTACATCGGAATTTGTGGATTTTAGCTTACTCAAGTTTACTAGAATTTCAATATTTTTCCTGACATGAAAGAGGCTCGGGACGGGTAGTTCCACTACAGACAGAGGGCACAAGATTTTCCAGATTCGAATCTGTAATCTATAGTACTAAGGCAAGCCACACTACCTGACCTAATTTTATAATAATATGAGGAATACTCTCCGTTTTTCATCAGTGCTTTACAATTGATATTTTAATGTTCTATCATATTTAAGTGTTAATCTTAGAAATAAATAATTTCATTATATTAGTGAAATATTATCTTCATAATTATGCACTGAGTATACGGAGGGAGGGGGGATTTTAGTCCAGTGGCGGCGTGTTCGACTCTGGACTGGTGGGTCCAGGGTTCAATACCCACTTTGGCCCTCGATTCATTCATGTGTAATGTGAATAATCTAAATAGCCCTTAGTCCCGAGCCGGTACGATGTCAAGTAATCGTTAAAGATCCTTACTTTAAATACACTAAATACACTTGATTTAGACAAAATTTACGACTCCCAATGTAGAATCAATGTTAATTTTGTGGTATGACCAAGACCCAATGTCTACGTATGTATGGCCTATGTGTGTTCCCTTGTGGAACTGCCACTGCAACTTAGCCTAACCTAACCTATACTCAGTCAGTCTGGTTAGTACATCGGTTAGCGTGCTTGCCACCAGTGGAGCCTAAGTTTGTATCTCGTTTCATCCGAAAAAGAAGATAATTTAAGGATCTAATCTTGCTCACTACTTTGGATTTTTGATTTGGAAGATTTGAAGACTTGTTTTCCTCTGACCCTAGTAATCTATACGACGTCAAATTTCGTTTATGATGCCTCCTCTAATAAACCTGGATAAGATGAACATAATGACCTGATGTAAATCCAGGTAATAATGATCCACCCATAACTGGAATTAATGACAAATAGTACAAATACATCTAAATTATATAGAATAATTTCACTCTTTTGACCTCCTTATGGACAAAATATAAAGAAGTCCTGAAGCTCTTCATCAAAAAGTCGATCAAAACGTTTAATAATTTCAATCAAATATGTTTAAAGGTTATTTGAAGTCTATAATGATTGTAAATATAATTCAAGAATAAGAGGGAGATATTCAAATGAGTATATCTCTGGCTGAAAGAGATAACGGAATTATCTATCAGCTGAACAGAAATAGAGATAACTAGACAATCATAAGACAAACAGACTAGAAAAGATAACAGTATAGGCTTTAATTAAACACAACACAGCAGAGTGTTTCAGAGTATGAGCAAAGTATTTCAGAGTGAAAGCCCATACTGTCTTTGATTTTATTTTAATCTACTTCCAAAGATTACAATATCATTGTAAATATAGTTCTTTAAGGGATTATAAGAGGCAGAGAGGTCTGGTCCGCTAACTTCATGGAACATGATTCTAAACCTTCTATACTTGGTTCTTAGTCCGCATTTTATATCTTGGAATTCACCAAGTTACACATTTTATTTTTTTTTAGAATTTGCAAGAGGGGACAATTATAAAGGCTTAACTGAAGTGCCAAAGCATCATTTTCTTACTGTATGTATGTCAGCATGTGTGGTCTACTTCTAACACAGGAGAACCTGAGCCTTCGAAATTTTTACATTAAAAAAAAAAATTAAAACTTGCTACATAACAACATTTGCATCACAGGTCAATCTAAAATATAAAAAAATGACAATGGCCAATTTCTCATTGTTTAGTTTTTTTTTTGAGATTCTGAGAAATAAAATAATATCAGATTACATTATCAGAAATATCAAGTATATTATGGCATCGAATTAAAAAAAAAAAGAAAGAAAAAACTCCTAAAGTAGTTGTTGAGAATGACATTTGTAATCGGATCAACCGTTTTAGTTTTTCTAAAATAATTTGTTTTCAAAATATTCTAATCTAAATATTTTACTGTTGTTTTTTTATATATATTTTATCGCTTGTAACTTTTATAGATTTAGAATTAGCACGATCTAAAGTCATCCACTTAGAACTCTTTAAGATGTAATGATTAACGTTACCTGTTAGGTGAATTACTAAGGCCTGATAAAGTTATTGAAAATACTGCAGACTGTTAATGATGTCATTAAGGAATGAAACATACATTTATAATTAGCCAGGTTCATGTAGTTTGGGAATATATTGGATTATGGAGGGTGTATCTGTTAACACAAAGAGTTAAATAACAAAAAAACGCATAACTCTATTATATTGGGTACTCAAAAGTGTTAAGATACAAGTGAATACATTACTGTATTGTTTTCAATGGAGTTTTAAGAGAATATCGAGGAATGTTAACACATTCACAGAGAGGGACAAAGAAAGGCAGTTACGTCATACCGTTGATTGGGTAAATTAAGTGAAAGAGATGATACGTGTTCAAGAGCACGTCACACCGACATCTCTTATCACTGACCCATTCTTAACGAGCAAGCTGCTGATAACCAATAAGTTATCAAATTGTCCCATTGTAAATAAGTATTTTATTTTAATAGTATATTAAATTAACCGCACGTCAGAAATCTCTTATCAATAAAGTTAACGGTAACAAAACAAATCTTGATCTAAGAGATTTTGGATGACAAAATATTATAGTCGACAAACCAGATATTATTAATATTAGAACCATAATATACCGTCTTACCTCGTACGCTGCTGCTGAAGCTCTCGTTCCGGTTTCGGGTGTTACCCATCTTCAACAAGATTTTCTTGTTCTTCAACATTTCTTGTTGAAGATGGGTGACACCCGAAAACGGTCCGAGAGCTTCAGCAGCAGTGTACGAGGTAAGAAGGTATATTATAGTTCTAATATTAATAATATTAACCTCTGTGGTAGTGACGAAATGCATGAATTAAACCAGATATTGTTAAATAATAACATAGCAAGGTTTACAGAAACCAGTTATAAACAGGTTTTCAAATCACCGGTCTTGAAAAAATCGAGGGAGTTATTGGATTGGTGACACCCTATAACTAGAAAAGGTGCCGAGTCATAAATGAGCCAAACTTTAGCTTCACTAGCAGCACAAAGGTGTAAAGCCTACTTAATGTTCATCATTGCATTTACAATAAAAACTATGAATAATAATGTGAAAGTGAATACAGAAAAACAAAACAAAATTAGACTAACATATAAACTAAAAAGAAGTATATAACATATTATTTGAAATGATAGTTAATATTTTGGTTGTTTTTCTGTGTTACTAAAAGCCTAAAAGAGAAATCAAATTGAGTAAACAAACAAAGGAGTAAAGTCTATAAGTGTCGGAAATTAATACAAAAATAACTTACGCTCTACTACGAAGGCATTTATTGTATAATATGTACTAGTGATTAGAATAACGGGAAGAAACGACTAGTCTCCAGACAAAAGTATTATCCGATATCGACGCGTTTCGTAAACTTAATGTTCATCATTACACCTACAATATAAAATATGAATAATAATGTGTAAGTGAATACAGAAAAAAAAAACAAACTTTAGACTAACATATAAACTAAAAAGAAGTATATAAATATTATTTGAAATGATAATTAATATTTTGGTTGTTTTTCTGTATCACTAAAAGCCTAAAAGAGAAATCGTGAAGACCTTGCGACCTCATAAGTAAGGAAACATTCCAATCGTGAGATCTATAAATAACTACAACAATGTAACAGCATTCAAAATACCTATGTCAGTTATAATAACAATTAGAGGGTAACATGGAAATGGGAGCTTCTAAAAATTTAACTTCTATGCAGTCAATGATAGTACTTGTGTAAAATCTTATCTTAACTGATTTAAAGTGTAGTAAAAATAAACAATGTTTAATGTAAAATATATTCAAGGATTCAAGTAAAAACGAAATCGGAATTCCTTTGATTCTAGTAAAATCTAAGGTCGTATGTTAAGAGTTCCAGTAAAATTATCGAAAGTCAATTATTCATTTCATTTATAGATTGAACCCACAAATAAACTAAAAATTAATTAAAAAAGTGTAATAAACTAAATAAAATTAGTTTTAACTTCTAAATTGATATTTTTAAATATATATATATACATATATAAAAAAAAACAAATTTATCATGATTCGGCCAGTTCTTTAGGTTAAAGTAAAACTTTCAATGTCGACGTTTCTTTTTTTCAAAGCTTTCTTGTTAGGAAGAAATATGCAATTTTGAAACAGAAAAACTTTTCCATTAGAGAGTATATAAAAAACAATTTGAGATTCCAATAACTGTCTAGTTTGAATAAACAAGAGACACTCTTGTATAAACGGTTTCGAATGATTATTCAAAACTAGACACTTGTTGTTGAAATCTAAGATTGCTTTTCCATTTAAGGTCAACATTTTAAGAACTTAGATGACGTTGCAGAGAAAAATGTTAGCAATAAAATCAAATATCCAATCGATTATTTTCTCTAAAGTCAGCCGTTTGTAAAATATTTTGAAAACAATTTTGTAGCTCTATTGTCGTTTATAAGTTTCACAGATTCGATCTGAAAACTCATCAATTATTATTAACATATGAACAAACCACAATGTGAAAAAAGGACTAAAATCTTTTAACCACAACCATCAGAGTCAAAAACCCAACTGGGTCGTGGTTGAAAGATTTTAGTCTTTTTTCAACCACTAAAAGATGTAACCACTAATGCAGATACAAACCTTCATGTATGTAGAAAGAAAAGTGTCACCCGGAGTTTATCAAAGTTTGGCCACTCCTGACCATCGAGCGGAACAACATTGTCCCAATCATTCTGTTTAACATCGGTAGACCTTTTTGCGGAGGGTAGATACCCATAACAAAGAAGGAAAATACAGTTATCCTTCCTATAACTCGGTAGATTGGTTCCGCATTATAGGAAAACGCGATGTACGAGGAACATGAAATCGTGTTACATGAAAAACGTTATAAGAGTACCGTGTTATAGGCAGGATTACTATAAAGGGAAATTCCTGCACTATACGAGGGAAATGAAATCGCGTTATATTAAAAATGTTACAAGAGTATCATGTTATAGGGAGGATTACTATAAAGGGAAATCCCTGCGTCATACGAGCAACATGAAATTGAGTTATAAAAAACGTTATAAGAGTATCATGTTATAGGGGGGATTACTGTACGTAGCAGTTGACATTTGTACGATGATCACTCTATACATGCTACAACATCGTAATTAATCCTTAAAAGGTAGGTTATTTAAAACTTACTAGACTGCGACGGATATATCTATTGAAATGCAGGTTGGCTAGCTGCCAAATCCCAATTGACCAGATGCCCAATACGTTTATGTTTACTAACCTACTGACCTAGGTGAGCTCTATAGTAATCAGAAGTGTCTCAATCAAAAGTTATTCTCTAATATAAAAAAAGCAGAAATATATGCACCAGCATTTTTATAGGATTCTTAACATTCGAAATAACCAGCTAAAATGGTTATTTCTGAAGAATTTCTGAAGTGGTCTCTCCCACTTAATTAGATTTTATAGTCTCGACATTAATTTTCTCAGTTCATTCTCACTTTCCTACCGTTAAAGTTACTAGAAGTTTTACGTGTACATTAAAATTAAATGCAGAATCTGCACTATAATTCTTATAAGGTGCACAATCTTCACATCAACATGATCTAATGTATATCTATCTCAAAATCTGAATAATTCAAGAATCTACACTTTAAATCTCATCTACCTAATTGTGATCAACTATAGAATCTTCACTCCAATCTCTTGAATCTTAGAATCATAATCTAAGTCTGATCAACCATAGAAGCTCTACTACATGACTGATGAACTATAGAATATCAACCCAAGTCTCATCAACTATAAGTCTTTATCCCAGGTCAGATCAATTTTAAAATCTCCACTCTAAGTCTGATATCAACTACAGAATCATTACCCAAAGACTGATAAACTACAGATCTCTACCGTAAATTTGATAAACTATAGAATCTCTACCCCAAGACTGATCTACTCCAAAAAATCAACCCTAAGTCTGATCAAATATAGAATCTTCACTCCAAAAAATGATCAATTCTAGAATTTCCACTCCAAGTTTGATGAATGCTAGAATTTTCATCATCTGTCTAAACATAAGATACTGTCTTCCATTCATCTCTGTTCTGTGCCCCTCCTCCAGAAGCGAACACCCATCCTCCTCAGATCACCCAACCACCTCCCTATGGGTCACTCTCCAGGATGTCCCTCCATCAGAATCTTCGGAACCCTGTATATTCCTCACTCATAGTTACCAATCTGTCAAAACAACTGTATTTGTACTCCACATTTCGTAATGTACAAAATCTTCACAGTATGCCTAAATGTGACCAATTTTAGAACCTCGACTCCAAATCTGATTAATTACAGAATCTCAACCCTAAGCCTGATCAACATTAGAATTTCTCATTAAATTCCATAGTCTCATCAATTTTAGAATTTTCCCCACAATGAAATGCAAATAGTAAGAATAAATATAGCTTTACATAAAACAAGAAATAATTAATATTTAATAAATGTATATTAGTAAATTAACTACATTTAAACTGAAGGATGGTTAAAAACGAAGTCCTATATAACTGTAAATAATATTTAAAAAAAAATGTATTATTAACAAATGTGCTGAGCAAAGTAAGCTGGTTGATTTTTCTATTTTAATTATGGTCGTTTGAGTTAGTGCTGAATTCTATATGCATTTGTGTATGACTTATATGGAGGAAACCCTGAGAGTCCGCTCCTAATATTGATTTTAACTTCTATCAAAAGTACCTAGGATTACTAGTGGTCCAAGATATAGAGTAATGGTTTGTATATCTTGAAAACTAAAGAAAAGTCAATATGTTTGGACCATTCTGATGGCGTTGGCTCCTTTCTGTTATTGAAATTGGATACCGATTTTTTTTTGTTTTTGTTTTGAAGTGATATGCTTTCTCTGTTGAGGGAATATTATAATTCTAAATTGACTGACGAATCAATTCCGCAGTAACTATAGAGTTAAGGGTTTTGTTATCACTTAACAAGGGGTTGGTTTCTGCAAGTTCTCACGGCTTCAGAGTTACCCACCCCAAGTAGAAAAGCGCTTATGATTTCTACCATAAATGAATGTACAGGCATTCTCACTTTATACACAACTCTACCTTTTTCCGTTAAAAGTTTCCCAACATTTGACGTTTACAGCAAGATCATATGTAGAATCTGTACAACAGTATATTATAAGGTGCAAAAGCTCCTCAACAGAATGAAAAGTTGTATAATCTCTATAGAATCATCATCTACCGTACAGTCTCTACGCCAAGCCTGATGAAGTCTAGAATCATTATCCTAAGTCCAATCTCTATTCAGGGATTTACTTTTCAATATAGCCTTTTTCATCTATCTATTAGAAAGAGTTTTAAACAAAACCGCAATGTCAGCTTTGAAGTGAAAAACTAAGATTCATGGTTATTTATCCATTATCTCTCTCTCTCTCCAACACACACATACACATACACACACACACACTTTGAAATTCGGAGCAGCTTCTGTATTAATACTTTTCTTGATATGGGCTTCCTGTATCCTCATCCTCACTATCTTCCGTTGAGTTGGCGGTAATTCGCATATTAAGGTGACTTAAGACATTCACCCTATAACAAAAGGTAAAAGAATTGACACTAATGAACTAAAAAAGATTGAACCATTTGAATTAATACTATAGAATAGCACTATAATAATAATGTACGAACTTTCGACCTTCACAGGTTATATTCAGGTTAAGTTAACCCAGAAGTAAAACAAGATAAGTACAAATATCTGGAGTAAAGTGTTAACAGACTAAAACGGGAGCGGGAATATATGGGTACATAGTGTAGTTGGTGAAGTAGATGCCTCTAGTGATTCTCAAAGGGCACACTGGTGTACTCCACGATATTTGATGTAGATATTGTGATCATTCCCATACTGTGGCCACCTCAGTTAGGCAGACGATTACTGACAACCCTAAAATAAATAATAAGGACATTGGGAGCATACGGCAAGAAAGCAACAAATGCACAAGCTCCTGGGAACTTTAATGAAACATGCCCAAGAAAAGACTGCTGCCTTCTTATACAAATATATATAAAAACCATGTAGGAAAACCGAATAGATCTTATGAAGACATTATGTTGAACCATATACCAATGAGTGAGCCACTTTGAAGAGATTTTTAATTTCCAATTTTTTATTGTTTGGACAAAAATATTAAAACTTATGACAATTTTTTTTAAGCATATATCCATTAGAACAGGCTTTCAATTAACACTAATCATCATAGAATTGAATGACAAAAATGGACACAGATTGTGAAAATTAAAAGTTGTTACATAATTGAAGACAAAAAATGGACAGTCACAATTGTGAAAATTAAAAGTTGTTACATAATTGAAGACAAAAATGGACAGTCACAGATTGTGAAAATTAAAAGTTGTTACAGATTTTTTTCTTTAAGGAATACAGTGGAAGGTTGATAAACAATCATAACCAATAAAAACTTATTTCTATTATGATATATATATATAAAAAATAAAAACATGAGACAAGAAAATAACTAAAAAGACTCATCATAACATTTCTCCATCCACTGTCATCAGAAGGAAATATTCATGATGCTTGTCTTAAATGAAAACAAAGATTGACGATAAAGATAAAAATATCGCTGGTCTCCCATCTATGTAAAACTTTTACTAATGACGATGTCATCAGGAACCTATATACTCATCTTGTCACATCTTTCTACCTGATGACAAGGTAGTCGAAATGTGGTAGTGAGTTTTTCTAACCTCTTCTGTGTGTTCTTTCTGTGAATTCGTGGGATCGTTTTATATTAATTACATGTATATATATATATATATGTAGGTCAAACTTGTTTGTTAAAACTATTAATTTCTTTAATTAATATGAAATGAAATTTGAATTGATAATACACTTTGAAAACAGAAAGAAACAGGAGTGAAAACAAAAAACTAGTTCAACTTTAAATATTTCGACAAAAGTGAAATAATAATAACAAAATACAAAAGTATAAACCATAGTAAGAAATTCAAGTCCAGATGTCCTGCAGTTGGGTTTTTTGCCTCTGACGAAGATCGCTTGTTACGGTGAAAGATCTTAGTCTTGTTTTCCCATTTCTTATTGTGATTTGATCATTGATTGTTGTTTCACGTGTTTATGTGAAATCTTTATATATATATATATATATATATATAGGTCAAACTTGTTTGTTAAAACTATTAATTTCTTTAATTAATATGAAATGAAATTTGAATTGATAATACACTTTGAAAACAGAAAGAAACAGGAGTGAAAACAAAAAACTAGTTCAACTTTAAATATTTCGACAAAAGTGAAATAATAATAACAAAATACAAAAGTATAAACCATAGTAAGAAATTCAAGTCCAGATGTCCTGCAGTTGGGTTTTTTGCCTCTGACGAAGACCGCTTGTTACGGTTGAAATATCTTAGTCTTGTTTTCCCATTTCTTATTGTGGTTTGATCATTGATTGTTGTTTCACGTGTTTATGTGAAATCTTTTATATATATATATATATATATATATATAGAGGTCAAACTTGTTTGTTAAAACTATTAATTTCTTTAATTAATATGAAATGAAATTTGAATTGATAATACACTTTGAAAACAGAAAGAAACAGGAGTGAAAACAAAAAACTAGTTCAACTTTAAATATTTCGACAAAAGTGAAATAATAATAACAAAATACAAAAGTATAAAGCATAGTAAGAAATTCAAGTCCAGATGTCCTGCTTCAGTTCAAGTGTGACTTTCCAAAACCAGCTGTTTTGTTTGAAAGATTTTAGTTCTATTTTTGAATATCTTACTGTGGTTTACACTTGATATATATATATATTTCCAAATGACACTTACATAATACTAACGTTATTGTGATAATTTTGCATATATATATATATATATATATATATATATACCTCATTAAAGATCTTGCCAACATTAAGTTTAGTATGTTTCCTACATACCTTTTCAAGGTTTCGAATGCTACCTTTCCATCTCTGTGGTACCATATAAAATTAACTCACCGATTTTTTTATCTTTCATTGTATTTTTCATATTACATTTCCGACGTTTCGGTCTACGTTGACCATTTTCAAGGATTCTATATACAAGGTTTTTTTAAACAATTCTAATAAATACTTATTTACAATGACAATTACCTCACTTCTATCAAACATAACTAATAATAAAATATTCTTTTAAAAAACACTACCTTAATAAACATGAGTAAACAGGTTTGCTACAAAATGGTCAACGTAGACCGAAACGTCGGAAATGTAATATGAAAAATACAATGAAAGATAAAAAATCGGTGAGTTAATTTATATGGTACCACAGAGATGGAAAGGTAGCATTCGAAACTCTTGAAAAGGTATGTAGGAAACATACTAAACTTAATGTTGGCAAGATCTTTAATGAGGTATGTTTAAAAGAAGGTCTGCTCCCAAAGTATACCAATATTCGTAGTCATGACCCAGCAGTCCAACAAGAAAGTTTCACCATAGAATATAGAAGAAGTCTTCTGAAATATGAAATAGAGAAACAAATAACAGGTATATCACAATATAAACAACAAATATCCGATATTAAAAAAGAGTTAGAATCATGGAATGATAACTCAGGTTTGAAAGAAGAAATACTTGAAAGAATTGAGGAATTAAATGATCAAGAACATAGAGTAACTACTAGTAGAACAACAAGGAAGTTACATAGATTGTATGGTGGTAGAATGTGCATACCACAAGTAACGGATAAATATTTGAACTTGTCTAAATATAAGCTTACGGAAAATGAGCATGAATTCTTATCGCTTGGCACTAGATGCCATTTTAAGAGCAAGTTTAATGGTATAAGGAAGAAGACAGAGCTTGAAATCCTGTATAATTCGTTACTTGAGTTACAAGAACAAAAGTTCATCACGATTAAACCTGAATTAAAGGATCAGTTAAAATCTGAAGCAACTAAACGCAGAGGTTATCATAACAGCATAGTACTCACTAAGAAAATGAAAGAAGCTGCTAAAAGTCTCCGAACTAACAATGAAATTGTTATAAGAAAGGCAGACAAGGCTAATATATTTGTGATCTTAGACAAATGTGAGTATAAACAAAAGTTAGACCATATATTAGAAGACAGTACTAAGTTTAAAAAGATTTCTCGAAACCCTACCAATAAATTGAAAATTGAGATTAATAAGCTAATTAAAGAAGCTAATAAAGGAAAGAAGGAGAAAATTCTGAAGCCTATCATAGGTGAATTTAGTCCTGGTTACATATACGGTAATGTCAAAACGCACAAAGCAGGTAACCCTTTACGAAATATAATTTCTCAAGTTAATACACCCACTTATGGTACTGCTAAAGCACTAAAAAATTATTACTCCTTACCTACCTGCTAAGTATCTACTTAAATCCACTGATGAATTCTTAGAAATAATACGAGCCACTGAGCCTAAAGGAACCATGGCCTCTCTAGATGTTGAATCTCTTTTCACAAATGTTCCAGTAGAAAAAACTATTGAAATTATTTGTGATTTAGCATATGAACATCCGACTCTAACCCCTCCTCCCTTTTCAAGAGTAATTCTGGAAAGTTTACTTCGTAGTTGCACAACTAAAAATCCTTTTACACATATTGATGGGAGCTTATATTATCAAATAGATGGCGTTGCCATGGGTTCTCCCCTTGGAGTAACATTTGCAAACTTTTACATGTGCCATGTAGAGAATAGTGTGTTAACACAAGAATCTATAGTCAAGCCCCATGTGTACTGCCGTTACGTTGATGATTGCTTCTTAGTGGTGAATAACGAACAAGAAATTGAGTGTTTAAAAAAGCACTTGAAGAGGCATCAGTTTTAAAATTCACAAAGGAATTCAGTGTCAACAATAATATCAACTTTCTGGATGTAAGAATAAACCAGAATTACAGGAAATATGAAACATCAGTATATGTTAAACCAACGCATGCAGGAGTTTATTTAAATGCACAAAGTGAGTGCCCAGAAAGATATAAAGATGGAACAATTAAGGCACTTATACATAGAGCATTCAAGACATCGTCTGACTGGCTTCTCTTCGACCAAGCAGTAGAAAGGATTAAACAAGTATTGGTCAACAATGGTTATAGTAACCAACACTTCGACAATATTTTAAGGAAATATATGAAGAATATAAATTCAAACAATAATCAAGAGCATCAGCTGGGTGAAGAAGGAAGAATACAAACGGTGTATTATAAGAATCAATTCTCTAATGAATATAAAAAGGATGAAAGAATTTGAAGGCCATAATTAAAAGAAATACAACATGTGTTAACTCGGCAGACAAGCTAAATATTAGTATTTACTACAAGAGTTCCTGCACAGCAAATATGATAATTAGGAACAACCTACAACAAAAAACACAACTACAAAAAACCAATGTAGTGTACAGATATAATTGCACTATAGGAGACTGTGAGCTCCTAAAATCGAGCTACATTGGTTCTACGACGACAACACTTTCACGCAGACTTACGATGCATCTCGCAGCCGGAGGACCGAAAGAACACACAATGAACATACATAAAAGCAGGCTAAGTAGAAAAATGCTGGAAGACAACATTGAAGTATTATATGCAGAAAATAATCACACGAGGCTGCATATAATTGAATCATTATGCATAAAGGAAAAGAAGCCGAACATTAATGATCAGTCCTGTTGTTTTTCCAGAATTTTAAAGTTACATTCGTGAAAAATAACTATATAGTGATTTAAATAATGTTGTGTAAATGTTCATGTAGGGAATTTTGTAGCAAACCTGTTACTCATGTTTATTAAGGTAGTGTTTTTTAAAAGAATATTTTATTATTAGTTATGTTTGATAGAAGTGAGGTAATTGTCATTGTAAATAAGTATTTATTAGAATTGTTTAAAAAAACCTTGTATATAGAATCCTTGAAAATGGTCAACGTAGACCGAAACGTCGGAAATGTAATATGAAAAATACAATGAAAGATAAAAAAATCGGTGAGTTAATTTATATGGTACCACAGAGATGGAAAGGTAGCATTCGAAACCTTGAAAAGGTATGTAGGAAACATACTAAACTTAATGTTGGCAAGATCTTTAATGAGGTATGTTTAAAAGAAGGTCTGCTCCCAAAGTATACCAATATATATATATATATATATATAATATATATATATATATATATGGCTATATATATGCAAAATTATCACTATAACGTTTATATATATATATTATATATATATATAAACTTTCTTATTTTGAAGTCTTAATCTGATTATGCAGAAAATGACCCACATGAGAAATATTAAATATTAAATTAAATGAGAAATAAATATTAAATGGTATTAAATCGTCATATTTCAATGATCAAAGTAATCTGGAGGTTGACAAATAAAAATAAGTCGACTATTTAAAATGATTTTGTATTTTTAGCCTTACCTAAATTAAATATTAATAGCCAAATAATAACTGTTATTTTATTTATTTTTTTCTGTAAAAATTTAAAGAACAAATCTGTTTTTTACAAATTTTTGTACAAGGAATGCTCTCAACTTTATTAATGTGAATTCCTCACAATTCTTTGTATAAATATAATTAAAAACGTACACTTGATTTCTTTTACTACTAAGAAATAATTTGGACTGAAAGTATATGTATATATATATTGGGTGTATTTCCTGCAAGGGAAAATTTGATTATAGAAATTAAATTAAAAAACAGTGCATTTACAAAGCATGTTATATGTTTTTCAACGTTTCAGTAAGAAATCTTGAATTATAATGTGTTATATAATATAATCCCAAATTCACAAAAATTGTTACATTCAATTAACAGGTAATAAAAAAGCATTTCCTTACCAGTAAATTCACTGAACTAAACTATGATTCATTAAAGATTAAATTCCAGTTTACACCTCAATATTAATCAAAATGTGTAGAAAAGGAGGTAAGCCAATAATGATACATGATTAAATAACGTTGAGCCTAAGAGATTTTATACCAAGTACGTAATAGTGAAACGGTTATTAAAACTGTAATGTTATATGATTTTTGGGCAGAATTATTTAAGTAGGAAAAAAACTAGAATTCCTGAAATATAAAAACTAATTATTTTTTTCTTGAAATTTAAATATTAAAGAAATAGAAATGACAAATACATGATAACATACTGTAGGTGAACGATTATTTAAATGTAACTAACTGAGATAGTAGCATTAATATTCAACTATACGGCTAACTCAGAGTGAAAAACCTTGCCCATATACATCCATTTACCTATCGTTTAAACACAAATGCTATTATACATTCAATATGCTAATTAATTTCAGCTAAACAGAATTAAAATTACACATACATTAGTCATAGATCAAATCAAGTTATAAATAAATTACCCTACATTGTAATAACATTATAAACACATTTCTCGACGTCATTTTCAATTCAATAGCTTGCATATACAATTTTTGTACATATGAACTAAGAAAATAAGATAAAATAGTATTTATACTCACATTTACGTCGACTAATAAATACGGATGAAACAGTTTTTAATGAATTATTTGAGGTAGCTGTTTTCAAAACACAGGATACTTTACTACAAGCCATTTTCACTAATTCAATAAATGATTAAAAATTACGAATTTAGAGTGCCGGTCAAAGCGTGGACCGAACAGTTCTGACGTTCCCGGGCAAATAGAAAGTTAAGTTTACCTTGCTGCCAACCCTAGAGACTGAGGACAACACTGTTTTTCAGATTTGAATTTTTTATTTTGCCCTAAATGTAATTTCAAAATGTTTGTATTTAAAAATACAACAGATCTTTCTTTTTAAAAATTAATTAAAGCAAGAATATGTGTTGATGTTACATTTTCCAGCTTAATACGTGCATTAACATTACAATATCAATATCATCAACATCAAGAATTCACTAAAATAAAAAAAGAGTTGAATTAATATCTAATAGCAGATTTAAATTTTTAATAATAAACACTACTGCTATTAATGATAATCTTTTTATTTTTTACTATTCTAAATATAAACTACGAATGTAGCTTCATAATGTTATATCTTTCATTATATAATAGAAGACATTGTTCATTAATTAACATTGATGTGTATATACTAAGACAAATAAAACTTCATATACTTCTTTTAATCGCTGAAACTTTTTTATCTGAATATTTTTCTTAAAAATATTCCTTCCAAAAACCTATAGTTTAATATTGAAATTTTAATTTTGTTTTTAAGGTAGATGGTTAAAAAGACGTGAAAAATAAGTGCTTATTTTACTAAGCTAATGTGCATTTTCATGATTTCCAATTTAGAATTAAATACACAGTGTTTATTTAAAATTAAACATTATTGGTTTATTACTTAAAGTTATTATTAGTACACTCAAACTTAGAAATACAATGTTTCTTTTTAAAAGGTCATCGGTATTTTCCATGATTTCCTATTTAAAAATATTCGATTCCGAATCTTATTCAAATCATTATAGTAATTGATTGTTTGTAAATGTGTTTATAATATTTCATGCATAATGGTTGTAACTGCTGTGAGTTAAAAAATAAAAGAGTTGAAACACAGAAGGTTATGAAAGGTAAAATCGATGCACACTCTTGCTAAATATTAGGCATACTTACCAAAAAATGTCAAAAAACCACTTACTGAAAAATAATTCTGATTTAGTGACTATTCCCATAGGATTAACTTCTTTCCTTCACTTTTAAAAATATTAATAATAACATTTTTATTTTTAAAGATAAACTGACGTCATAGTATTGAGGTTTAAAAAAATTGTAATTCATATTATTTTATTGAACATATATTTTAAATATAGTCTTACATTAATTCCTCACCCGCTTTGACTTTGTAAAAACTCTAGAGTTTTTGGAATAATTTTCTACACTAAATTCATCTTTCATAATGTAATTGTTGGTTTAAATAACTTTAGCGTCAAAATGCTTGGTTTCATTTCTAAAAAATCATTTGATTTAAAAAAATCCGGTTACTTTAGTAAATATCCTTAATTGTCCTACAAACTTCTCTATCTTCCAATTAAAGAATATACCTCATCTTTTTGACATCCGCAATACAATCTTTGCGAAAATTCAATTCAATTTGTCCATTCCAAATTCGCTAAGAAACTCTTCTTACTAGTTCATTTTTCTTTCAGATTACCATAATATCTCTCCTTTTTGCACAATTAAAATTCCTGATATTTTTTCCTGTAGAACCTAGCATGGTGTGTAATTCATCTTTAAGCTATTTATCACATATATCTGAATGCAGGCCAATCGCTTTGAACAAGTTAAATATTTTTGTCAAATCTATATTAATAAAAAAAAAGGTTTTATCTGTATATTGCTTGAAACTAACTCATTTCAAGTTATCTCTACGTTAAATACATTGGAGAAACCTAATCCACCCTTAGAAAAATATCTGTCTGTCAGTTTATCAGTTTGTCTGCAAAATTTTCAGCTACCATAAGACATAGGGAGGTGAAACTTTGACAGTAGATTTGTTTATGTCTAACTTAAAATCTAAGCTTTGAATGGATTGGAAATTCAAGGCAGAAGTGAAGTTATAGACTTTTAAGAGCACAATTTTGTCACAAGTAAATACAGCTACCATAAGTCATGCGAGCTGAAGCTTTGACAGTAGATTTGTGTTTGTCTAACTTAAAATCTAAGATTTGAATGAATTGAAAATTCAACGTAGAAACGAAGTTATGGACTTTTAAGCTGTTTTTGGCTAACTTCAAGACGTGTTTATTTTGAAAATATACAGGTATAGCAAGTAGGTAATTGTTAGTTGATTTTAATTTCATTTGCATTAAAGCTTCCATCAAGAGATAATTGACAAGGTGTTTCCCAGAGTTCAAGATCTACTATCTCTTAGGATAAATGGCTTTGTGAACGAGCAATTCTCAACCTCTACTAAGGAACAGGCAGGAAAAATCAACAACCAAGTTCTTACTCTATATTAAGCCAAAGAAAGGACTTCCAAGTCCGTAAACAGAGTGATTAGTGTTGAGGAAACAGTTCATTATCCAATTGAATTTCTTGACTTTGTGACTACTTCTGGACTGACTGTTCATGACTTAAAACTTAAAGCAGGGGCACCAATCATGCTGTTACGAAACTTGAGTGCCTCAAAAATGTGCAACGAGACACGACTCCGATTCGTGTTTTGCACAGATACGTCATAGAGACTGATGACTGGGTGTGGTACGGGGGAGTCAGTGTTTATACCAAGCATACCATTGATACCTAGCAACTGTCCCTTTCAATTCAAACGGTTGAAATTTCCCTTCAGTGTCTGTTTCGCAATGACGGTAAATAAGACGCAAGGTCAAACTCTATCTACGGCAGGAATTGAAGTGAGTGAGACCAAGTGTTTCTCACATGGTCAACTCTATGTTGCTTGCTCAAGAGTCAGAGGTTCAAACTCTCGGCTTTATATGCACCTGAAGGACAGACAGCTAATATCTAATCAATGACGGGCACATCTGTTTGTCATATATAAAACTAATAGAATTAAGGGATACTTATCTATGTATATTTATGAAGGAGATTAATGAACTTAAAATCTAAAGATAGAGTTAGTAACAACTATGGAATGCATAACATGACAGCGTCTACGGAGCCTGGAAGTCCAATAGGATTGACGTCTTCAGTTTAACAATGTTAAGAACATGTCAGATTGATCAGTGTTTTCATGTTTCTTATCTATATAAATAAAATAATGATTTTGTCTGTGCATTGCTTAGAACTGACTCATTTCAAGTTTATCTGTACGTTTCATACATTGGACAAACCGAATCCACCCTTAGAAAAATTTCTGTCGGTTTGTCCACAAAATTTTGTCACAAGTAAACTCAGCCACCATAACACATATCAAGCTGAAACTTTTACAGTAAATTTGTGTATGTCTAACTTAAAATATAGGCTCTGAATTGATTGGAAATTCAACGTAGAAGTGAAGTTATGGACGTTTAAAGGAAAAATGTTTGTCACAAGTAAACTCAGCCACCATGAGATATAGCGAGCTGAAACTTTGACACTAGATTTTTGTATGCCTAACTTAAAATATAGGCTCTGGATATATTGATAAATCAGTGTAGAAGAGATGTTATGGACCTTTAAGCTGTATTTTGCTCACTTCGCAGACAAGTTTATTTTGAAAATACAAAATACAGGTGTGGCAAGGAGGTATTGCTGTTGATTTTAATTTCATTTGAGCATATGAATATATTGCGTATTTCACATCATTGAAAAGGTGTTTCCCAGAGTTCAAGATGTACTATCTATTCAGAATAAATGGCTTTGTGAACGAGCAATTCTCAGCTCTTAATATGAACAGGCAGGAAAAACCAACAAACAAGTTCTTACGCTATATCAAGCCGAAGATAGAACTTAAAGTCAGTAAAGAGAGTGATTAGTAATGAGGAAGCAGTTCATTATCCAACTGAATTTCTTTCTCCTGGACTGCCTGCTCTTGAGTAAAAACTTGAAGTAGGAGCACCAATCATACTGCAATTTAGTATTAGTAACAAATTTCATGTTACGAAACTTGAGTGCCTCGGGAAATGTGAAAAGGGACAGGACCATTTTCTCACATGGTCAACTGTAGTTTGCTTGCTCAACCCTCAAGAGTTAGAGGTTCCAACTCTTTGTTCTTCCATGAACCTGAAGGACAGACATCTAATGTGGTATATACAGAAGCATTTGTTTAACACTATACTAATAATGGTATTTTTGACTATTCTATAATTCCTAATGATATTTTGGAATACCAAGTAGAATAAAATTTTTGATTCCGTCAAAGACGGGTAGGCCTGCTAGTAACTAATAAAATGATTAATGACACATTAATATAATAATGATATATTATTGATTATATATGTGTTAGATATTATTTCTACACTAAAAACAATATTAAAATAAAATCACAACTCAATTGTTTGTCAACGAGTTTATTATTATATTTACTTCTGGTAAAGTTGAGTGTAGGTCACTCTAGAATTTTTACAGTATTGTTTTCAAAATGGTAACGCTAGTTTATAGGTCATTTATTCAGAAAATTGAATTGCGTAACGTTTATATGAAATGAAATGAAGTTGCGGTCACTCACTTAAGGAAATCAATTTAGTCAACTTCCCTGAGTGGCTCATGTCTTTATTTATGGAACAGTTCTTAGAAGTCATCTAACAAGATTATACATTTTTAATATGCGTTTCCTTAATAAGTTTATTATTTATTCAATAATAAAATATTTAGATTAAACATAAATAATCACTATTTTCTTGTATGTTATTAAATCTATTTCAAAGTAATTAATTGTATTACTGAGGAACACAAAAAAAAAACTAACACTAACGGCTCTCGTTCATGTCGTCTTGATGCACTCTTCAGAGGAAAATAACAAAAATATAAGAGGGAAAACATGAAAGAGTTTGCAGATTATATAAAAATATATTGTGTTATAGTTAGCAGCAGCTTCTGTTTTGACTACTTACCTGCTGAGGTTTTCTAGTCTTCTAACTAGTTTACGATCGGTCGTAGGTATTCGCCAAAGAAGAACAGAGAGAAGCACAAATATGTTGGTGATGAAATGTACTAAACCGAACTAAAAACAAATTAAGTCATCCTAATGACAATAGAACTAACGCTATTATAACAAACACGAAACCTATAACTAATAGATTACGGACTTAACAGTAAAAAATTTTTTCCACTGTTAATCTAAATTAATTGGTTTAGAAGTTTAGTTGAGTGTAATGTCATGACACTTAAAATTAGTCTAGTCGAATATTTTGAACAGTCAAGATTGTTAGTTCCTTTATATAATGGAAATTTCATTTTCTAATTAAAAAAATTTTTACTTGAGCCAATCAAAAAAGTTATAAAATATAAACGAAACATCGGCATCGAGAGTTTAATATTACATCTAGAAAATTGACATAATACACCAAAATATATGTATAGGTCTCCAACCGTATCTGAACCAGTGCGCTTGGTTTCCCTTTTTTCTTTGAAGTATTTTCTACTTACAGGTGTTATGTGTTCTTATTTTAGCTTTAGTTTTTAAGGTATAAAGTAGTTATGGCTTTTATTGGAGGTTTGTTTTTATTTTGTTGTCTTTTCTGGTTTTGGACTGTTGTTCTTTGGCTTGTTTGTTTTTGCTTTGGTTATGGTATTATGTTTTTTATGGTTTGACGCGAGTGATCATGGTCCACGACCATGGTCGTGGAAGCTCGCCTCGGTGCGGTCCACCTCGGGCCTATCTCGGTGGCTTAGATAGTTTCCATTCCTTGGATGGAGCTTGGTGCCTCCGAGATGCGGCGAAAGAGCTTTCACGCTAAAAAGCATCGATCTGTTCTTCTATTATCCGTGATATGGCTGAAAAGCTGGGTACACGTTTTAATATCAAAACAGGTTTCCCTCTTTTATCTCTCCTGAAGATGGTTTAAACCGAAAATTAGAGACTGTAAATGTGTGCTTTTAATTTCTCTATGTTTCTTTTTCTATATTGAACTAAATATATGTAATATGTATACATTATTTTTCTTTATTAAGGATTGGTCCACCATGAAACACTTCTCAATAAAAACACCTTTAAGCCAACGTTTTGTCTATATTTGTAGACATCTTCAGGGCTAAAATATAGACCAAAGATAGATCGAATTGATTGTAGGTAAAAAGTTTAAGACGCCAAAGTGAAGTTGGAGTTCACTTTTGTTTTACCTACACTTTTTGTTTGAATTTTGATATTCAACTGTTAGTGAATGGAAATTTTTTTAAAAAAAACAATTATGAAAAAATTTAATTTAAATAACGCACATTTTTGTTGTCTTTCCTCATCTTCCAAATATTTAAAATTTATGTTATGAAGTTTAGACAATGAAAAAAAAAAATAAAACCTTTGCAAATCAGTTTTCTGACTTTAATGAGAGGTAAAGAAAAAGAATTTGAAATGAAACTTTGAAGAAAGATGAATTAGACTATCAGTTAACAGTTTGAGGATTTCAAGTAAAAGAAGTTCAGAAACTAATCAATGGAAAACCATGTCTTGAAACTCGAAACTGTGTGTGTAACGTGTGATTGATTTACCATTGCATGTTTAAAAACTAATCTATCCAAAGAAAGCTGGTTGCAACAGTTTGTAGCGTTTTTAGCGTAGTTTGAACTGACAAGAAATAAAGAGGAAACTGCAACCAAAAAAAAATATTTATTTCTAATTTTATTTTTGGAATAGACTATTCATTCTCAGGTTGTAATCTTGTTGATTGCTAGCTACAAAGTCTGGGAAGATGTAGAAATTATTCAGTTGAGGAAGATCATAAGCAATTTTATCAACAGTAGCTTCACCATAGTACTGCAATGGATATCTGTCCATGATGACGTCTATGGTTAGAGGGAAGTGGATAGGCCAGTGCTTCTCAAACGGTGCGCCCTGGAAGGTAGCCAGGTGCGCCCCAAGATAACGGAAGATTAAGTTGATATAACACATTTATATTTTAGTTTTTGCATCATTTTAATTTATTTGAGAAAACACCAAGTATGTGGTTTTCAAGTCTGAGTCAAGTCTTGGCCACTTCATATTTTGAACTGGAAGGTAAATTTCTTTAATCTTTAAGCATCAATGGATAATACTTCCTCTTTGCCTTTACTCAGAGATTTAAATCATTTTTACTAACCCTCCCTCCCTCCCTCTCATTCTCTCTCTCTCTCTCTCTCTCTCTCTCTCTCTCTCTCTCTCTCTCTCTCTTCTTTCTTCTTTTCTTAAAAAAAAAACTATACATTCTAATTTCCAATCATTTTCCTGTAATCAAATCTCAGGACTAAATTTTCTATATTAAAATCAGTGATGCGCCCCAAAGTTTTGGTTTGGTTTCATAGGTGCGCCCCAAAGTTTTGGTTTGGTTTCATAGGTGCGCCCTGAACTAAAAAAGTTTAAGTAACACTGGGATAGGCTGACATGGGAAGCAGCTACTATACAACGGCCTGATGAACCAACGACTGTTAAGTGAATGTAAGAGTCATACCAGGGAATTGTACCAAGAAAAGAGCTGGCGTAATAAAAAAAAATTGTTGTTAAAATACAACTTTTATTTTACAGGAGTATCTATATTTTGATATATGATTAAAAAAAAAAAACCGTCGGTGAGGGTAAGCTAATATCTTTACTTCAGGTATTAAAGGGCTCTTAGTTCTCTGAAAGGTAACCTGAGGATTTCAAGGAATAGGAATCACAAAGAGGGTACACCGTTAGGCGCCGCTGTTAAAATTAGCTTTTACCTGCATGGACCTTTCACCATACCTGAAACAGATCTAGCTTTCGCACAATTCACTGCAAATATTTTATTGGAGCCAAACGAATTTCAGTTTCACTTCAATGCAGTCTACCGCTTTAGTCCACTTTAACTCAAATCGTATTGAACACAGACTGTTGCACGTTGATATAAATATATATATGTTCATACATTTTACAAATATAATTGAAATACAATGAAAATTAATAAATGAATGCAAGGAAAGATTTCGTTTTTTTTTATTTTTACGGATATAAAATTCATTTTCAAACTAAATTCATATACAGTTAATGCACATAATATAAATAGTATAAAATCAAAAAATAAATAAATAATGATGACATACAATTACAAATAAAAATGTTAATTCATAAATAAATTTGATGGTAATAATGGGATAAAAATAAACTGAAAAATTAACATAGACATTTCATAAAATGATGCTAACACAATATATAAACAATATAAGATACAAAATATAAACACAAATACAATGCTTTAATCTTAAAGTATTAAGATAAAGAATTTGTCTATAATTTAAAAATTAAGACGGAGATGGTAATGTTCAAGTATGTCTATCAACGTCCAAACTGCAATAAGAAATGAGAAATAAGGCTAACATCTTTCAGCCGTAACAAGCGGCCTTCATCAGAGTCAAATCCCAACTCAAAATTGACGTTTGACTCTGAAGAAGACTGCTTGTTACGGTTGACAGATAGTCTTTTTTCTCATTTCTTATTGTAGTTTGGACGTTGATTGTTATTTTACGTGTTTATTGTACAATTTTGTTATCAAGTATGTCTATATTTAGAAATTTGTTTCTACAATGAACTTTACTGATTTTTAAATTGTTTCTGGACTGATTAAAAACATTTATTCTATTCTCATAAACATCTAAAAATATAGTGTACCTGGGAAACAAAGAAAAAAAAAAGAATAATGCTTTAGCAAATGTGTTTATACACATATCATTAAGTTCACAGAAGGGATTCTCAATCCCAATGATTTTGGTCATAATCAAAATCCTCAAGAATCCCTTCTGTGGGCTTGAAATATTAGTGATCGAGAAGCTATATCAACATATCATTAAGTTATGTTGTAATGTATGAATGTTTTATAATGGAAAAGAGTGTTAAATTTCTTTTGCTAAATTTCTTATTCCCAGCAACTGGTCTGTAAGTAATGAAGTTTACCTAAAAATGTGTTGTGCATAGACAGGCTTATTAAATTTACAGAGTCAGACAAAATGATGTAACCACATTTGTAGGTTTAATGAAGGAAGATAAAGTAAAGAAACAAAAAAGTGTTATTATTTTTGAAAATACATATGATACCATTTTTATACCGTGCATATGCTGCGATGTGGGAGAATTTGATATATGGGATCCGTACTTTTTCGAAGAAGAAAACGTTACAGTGACTGTGTACTCTGATCGATATTGTGAAATGCTAGAGACTTTTCTCAGACCAAAATTGAATATGCTGCACGATATGGACAATGTTTGGTTTGTCCATTGGACAGGATGGGGCAACAGCCCACACTTCTCAACGTGCGATGTAGATTTTAAGGGAGATTCCCTGGGCATTTGATTGCATGGTGACAATCAGGTGGCTCGTTCCTTCACCTGATTTAAATCTGTGCAATTTTTTTTTCTCTGCGGATACCTCAAGTCAAAGGTATACATAATCGCCCTCAATCTATTCAACAACTTAAAGATGCAATTCGTCAAGAAAATACTGCCATTCCACATGAAATAACCTACAAAGTTATAGACAACTTCTTAGGATTAAGCTATTAGTTTGTAAAATACACTGTACAATAGGGGAAAAAGCCCGGTGGAGAACACTTGGTGTCCCCCGTACGGCTGCTCCTGAAATTTGTAAAATCCCCTAATAAAGAATTTTCTATTCCATAGACAACTTTCGTCAACGTCTTCAAAAGTACTTGGACGGATCCCATTCGACTGATTTCATTTTTAAAAACTAATAAGCCAGAATGGCATTATATACTTTTCGAAAATAAAAACACGTTTTTGTATCTTTACTTTATTTGATTTTTATTAAACCTAGAAATATGTCAGATCATTTTGCCTGACCTTGTACATAGACTAAACTATACATCCAACACAATAATTCTCCCGTATTGATTACCAGAATGATATAGTGATTTGCATTAAAATGAAACCGTAGTTCAAATTTTTAGTCGAACGCCAAAACAACCTGTTGTAAAGGTCAAATTGCTGAACAAAGTTTAAGCCAAACTTTCTAATTTGAAAAAAAAAGTGAACTTTGCTTACTTTCTTTTTCAAATTATTAAAAACCTTTTTTACTTTGCCAAAGTTGAATTTTTTTTTTTGCTTTAAGGGAAAGAACCCGTATTCCATTTGATAATTGAACATGCTGAAGCTCTACCAAGGTCACTCGGTCTAGTTCAATAGCCTTCCAAACGGACTTGAACTAAAAATGAACAAAACAACAACTTATTACTGGTTCTTTTAACAAGCACTAGTTTTCTTGGAAAGAGTAAAGAAAAAATCTTCAATATCAGCAGCTGTAGAATCCATTAGATGGTCAATTATGAAACATGATAGCGTAATAGATAGTTTGCAATTATTATCAAGAGTTTAGGATTAATAAATGACAGCTTTATTATATAGTACTAAATAAATGATTTGTCATTTAAATTCAATATTTTCATTAAACCTACTAAAGTTGAATGATTTTCATAGAAATGATTAACAACAAAAATTAAAAAAAAAACACAGATATTAAATAAGAAACTAATGATTGATATTAATCAAAATCAATTTTATCAAATGATACCTCCAGTCGCATTATATTCGATAATATATAGACATAAGTTTTTGTTCACTTCTCAAATTTGATATAGTTTTTGTTCACATCTTCCTCTCCTGATAATGACGATTTGATGAAATTATTGTAGCGAATTTTCGTAGTGCCTTTCTAAATGTCTTTTTTTTTGTGATTTATATATACATCAAAGTTATATTACATTGACTATATATATTTTACAGAATTATATTTGGTCTTTCTGTTTCTCCTGGATTATTCAAGTATTAAATAATTTTCAGTCACCTTTAGACAACGTTTTGTTTATATTTGTAGACATTCTCAAGGTTACATCAACTTTAGAATATATTAATATAGATTTTTTATACTATAAAAAAACAGCCCAGAAGGTATCTACAAATATAGACGAAACATCGGCTAAAGGTGTTGGAGAATTATTTAATACTGTTAGTATTGTTAGTAGCATTACCATTAGTTTTTGGAAGAATTTAAATTATTGTAAACCATCATATAAAGCAGGAGTGTCAAAGTCAAAATGGACGGAGGGCCACATAAAAAATGTAGCAACAAGCCGAGGGCCGGACTGATCAAATGTTTGTTGAATTTTTTTAAAATGACCACATATAGTGTAGTGAACCTAGTGAAAACCTGACAAATATATTGCAATATGATCGGATAAATGAAGCAATATTTTCTTATGTCTTTGTAAGTCATTTTTAATTTTCAACAGCACAAAAGACAAATTTCCTTTATATATAAATCCCCATAACATGAACATTAAATGTTTGAAGTGGTATTATTCAAGGCAGCATCAGTATATTTTCTCATTTAGGCTTTCCAGCTAGCTCCGTGAACATGTATTTCGACTCCCACCTTGTTTTGAAACCACCGGTTCTCAGTGCCCGCCTTCCGTTTTGCCATTTTTGAAGGGTATCTGAAAGTTAACTTTTCCTATTATACTAATGACTGCTGATAAATTATGAAATGAAGCCACGCTAGCTGCGTCACCTTTGCATTGTGGGAAATGTAGTATTGGTGCGTGTAAAACTTCTGCAGGCTGCGGGTCGGTTTTAATAATAAACTAATATCATCCTGCGGTCCATAGAAAACCCTCTCACAGGCCTGATTTGGTCCGCGGGCCTTGACTCTGACATATGGGATATAAATTGACGCCGCATGTGGTGTGTGTTTGTGTGTTATTTTTACAACCAAATAAAATATAAACATTAATATTCATGTTTAAGTTTATATTAACCGAGCCCTTTGATGAACCAACCAGCTCGGCTCATCAAACATATTGCATTTTTTTTAGTAAAAGTTTTTTATTTCGTTTTGGTTGAAATCTGTTTACGATTTTGCTAAATATCACAGATGTGGTAATATGTATACTACTTAATTAATACGATTGGCTGATATAATAATTGATAATGCTGAAAACAATATCAATGACAACGAAAAGGTGAATGGCTGCGAAAGGACTCGATATTACTGCGAAGAAACAGACGAAACATATTATAGTAATCCCTCACTTTTCGCGGATAATGGGGACCGAAAACACCCGTAAAAATCGAAAATCCGCGAATAATGGACGCGCCTTTATAATAGCCTCTAATGCTCAAACAACGACCTTTCCAATAGAGAGAGAATCCTGACCTTATTGAATACTGTACTGTGTTGTAAATTATGAAAAACAAGAAGTAAAAAAATGAGAAATAATTCTGAGCAAATACTAATGTGTAGTGCGTAGATTCACAAGGGTGTGGGTGGCGTGGTAAACTGGAAGTTGGGTGATATTAATTAGCCAATCAGATCAAAGGAAACATCTTTGGTTATTTTTTTTATTAATTTCAACTTCTATTGTTTGATATTTTTATTATTCTCTTGTTACAATTGATTATGTTTTAATATTTTTCATTAATTTTTAGTGTTTATTGAATATTTTTTAATAGCTTTTATTAGCCTATAATTTAATACTAGGATAGTCCCATTGATGATGCAGCCATTGCGAAACCGGTCGGGCGACTTCACCAGCGATAGACGAGGTATGACGGTTGATAATAATATCTTATTTACTAACCACTGTGGCACTAACAATATGCATGTACTGTAGAATATATTTTGACCCAGCAAGTCACTGGTTCCTTGATATCTTTCTCGAACATACAAGAAGAATCCTGTATATTTTCTTCTCTAATACTAACTACTGTACTTACATTATGAGTTGTATATTTTTATTTTTTACTGCAATTACAGTGAAATATTTTATTATATTTTTTAATTTTTAATTGAGCATTTCAAGACCCCGCGAAACACAGAACCCACGAAAACTGAACCGCTAACTAGCGATGGATTACTGTATACTTTATGTAATCTTTTTTTACGCCTTAAGATCTTTCGCCGATTCTTAGATGCAACAAGCACTAAATTAAAACAGGAGCAATTGATCCTGAGGAAACGCCCAAAGTGTGCCTCGCGGAGGTGGCTTTCCACGACCCTACACTACTAACTAAGTTATAAACACTATATCTAGTCGGAAACTTCCACAGAAACTCCTATTATTTTTTATAATACTGTTTATTTGATACCAAAGTGGGAGAGGAGGAGGAGACATGGAGTTTTTTCACTTTTTTGGTACTATGAGTTAGTTCCGTAAATTAATTTATATAATGACCAAAGATGAGCCTGTAAGTTGACCTATAAAATGTCCTGTGATCACTTCGAAATTGAAATGGGCGCAATATGCATACCACATAATTCGACTTGAGACAGATGTTCTCCCGCAACTGTCATGTTTCTTATGTACAAGAAGTGGTATACGCTAAATTATTTTTAATCTTGTCCGTTACGTCGGCTGTTGTGACTTTCTTAAAACCTGTAGTTCTTACAATTGCACATACAAACATGTGTGACTTACTTTAGGTTAGGAAGTGGTGGTTCTTTATGTCTTAATACTAGGTGTCATATTACTAGGATGAATCTAGATCAATCGATGTGGTAAATTATCAGTCAGGTTCATGGCAGGTTCAGGTGAGGCAATGACTCATAAATATAACTATTTAACTCAGTTTAACTATTTTGCTCATTTTATGTGTTTACATTTTCCAAGATTCTCAGGTGAGGTACGACTTCAACTACCTCCTCTAACTACATGTTCCTCGAATTATGTCACATCAACAAGATGTAAATATTACGCACATACGTATAATACATTACCTAAAACCATTGAAAAGAAAACGTATACTTTTATCACATGATAGTGTCTCCAACCATCTTGTTGGAAACATACACAGAAATGGGAACAAGTACGTGACATTTGCACGTGCTCAATCCAGTTTTTGAGTGATTGTGCAATCTGGCGAGAGGCTCGGACTGTATATACCTCACCTTTCGTCTCTGGATGAGACTGCGTTTATTTAAGCAGGTAATACAGAATTTTCTGCGAGTTTTACTCTAAAAATAGTCAAAATATATTAAGAACCACACCAAAATCATAGTCCAGAGCACAAATATTAATAATTGTGTTATTTTATTATTTCGTTTCTTTTTCTTCTCATTTTGACGGGGGAGGTATAGCCTCTCTTGTCTCCCCTGACTTCACTATAAATTATACCATATTAAATTTTATTAAAGAATCTGAGGCTTTTGCATTTGAAAAGATAATTGAAGTTACTGTAATGGCTTTTTTTATCTTTCCCCTATAAACCAACCTGTTTGACCATCCCTCCGTGATCACAAATCGAGTCCCTAAATTTTATTAAAGAATCTTAGGCTTTTGCATTTGAAAAGACAATTGAAGTTACTGTAATGGCTTTTTTTATCTTTCCCCTATAAACCAACCTGTTTGACCATCCCTCCGTGCACAAATCGAGTCCCTAAATTTTATTAAAGAATCTTAGGCTTTTGCATTTGAAAAGGCAATTGAAGTTACTGTAATGGCTTTTTTTATCTTTCCCCTATAATCCAACCTGTTTGACCATCCCTCCGTGATCACAAATCGAGTCCCTAAATTTTATTAAAGAATCTTAGGCTTTTGCATTTGAAAAGGCAATTGAAGTTACTGTAATGGCTTTTTTTATCTTTCCCCTATAATCCAACCTGTTTGACCATCCCTCCGTGATCACAAATCGAGTCCCTAAATTTTATTAAAGAATCTTAGGCTTTTGCATTTGAAAAGACAATTGAAGTTACTGTAATGGCTTTTTTTACCTTTTCCCTATAAACCAACCTGTTTGACCATCCCTCCGTGATCACAAATCGAGTCCCTAAATTTTATTAAAGAATCTTATACTATTGTATTGGAAAATGTTTTACAATATTTGGCTTTCTGTTTCTCCTGGATTAAAGTATTAAATAATTCTCAGACACCTTTAGCTAACGTTTAGCTTTTTTATCTTTCCTCTACTATAAGAATCAAGCGTCCATTTGTTTTTTCTTTCTGTATGTCTGTACTATACAAACGACATCTAATATGAATTGCTGGAGTCTCATTTTCTTGTAAATCTTCCTTGATAAGTTTTGTTTAAAAAAAAATATTGGATATTTAATTCATGCATAATTAAAATAAAGTGTTAATTTATAAGAAATCGAATTGTTTGCTCATTTTTTAAGCACTTTGGTCAGTCGTACTCGTTATCTGTGATGTTTAAAAGAAAATCAAAATTTTAACCTAAATGCAATTCTTTGAACCTTTATATTTCACATGGAGGTGAAATGAAGCTAAAAACGATTGTATTCAGATTTTGATAAAGCGATAATCTTTTTGCATTAAAATTGAGAAATGAAAATGTTTGCGTGTTCTAAAGAGAGGAAACTCGTGACCAGGTGAGGAAGGCTTTTGACCTTGCTGGTGAGCCCTGGCTCTAGGCCTGCATCGTGTCAACTACCCAGCTAAAAAACATTTACGCAAAACTACTATGCCTGTCCTCAAAGACCTCACCGTGCCAAGACGCCATGCATCAGTTCTTACATGATTTATGGGTAACTTAAAGAATGCTGATATTCAAGTTCTAAGAAAGTAACAATGTATATTTCCAAAGCATTTTACCCATCATATTTAAATAATATATAAATACTAGACTACCCGTGACCCTGTGTGTGATTCAGAAACTATAGCAATACTTATTGAAATAAACTCACTGAAATGATTGACAGGGATAATTTTAATTGTTGTTTCTCGTTATTAAGGCACGGAAACAGATTCTTAAATGGTCCAAGCTTTTGATATAGTATTTTTAACATGATTTAAGATATATATGAATTAAACACCACAATAAACGCCTTTCGTTACAACATCATCAGAGAGTTAAATGAACCAAACAAAAAATATAATAACAAGTTAACCTGGTTGTTGAAGTCTTCAGGATTGCTGGCATCTCTGTCTGAATTTAATGTTCCTAAAATTGAAGGAGTTTTGTTCTTACATGTAAGGAACAAAAATCATATGATAAATTGGAGTGAAGCAAAGGAATTAATTTTTGTACCTTCAGATAGGAGGAGAAATATTATTGAAAGTGCACTAATAAAGAACTTCTATGGCAGTTTAATGAACAATAATCCGGAACTTTACAAACTAGATGAATTATTAATAAAAGAAATAAGTAAGCAGATCAAGACTCCTTCAATTTTAGGAACATTAAAGTCATACAGGGATGCCAGCAACCAGGTTAACTTGATATTATATTGTTTGTTTGGTTCATTTAGCTCTCTGATATGTTGTAACGAAACGCCTTAGAGCATTGTAATTAATATATATTTGTTTATTGTGGTGTTTAATTCATATATTATATCAAGAGTTATTTTTGATTATTAATTTATATATATAATCAATGATCAAACCACAATAAGAAAATGGGAAAACAAGACTAAGATCTTTCAACCGTAACAAGCGGTCTTCGTCAGAGTCAAAAACCCAACATCTGATGAAGACCGCTTGTTACGGTTGAAAGATCTTAGTCTTGTTAACTTTCTCAGACACAATCACAGACACAGACAAAATCACAGACACAGACAGACACACACGCACGCGTGCACGCACGTTAATTCTATGATTATCATAATATTAATATATCCTTCTCCAATAAGATTGTGTGCAGTTCAAACTGCATTGTTCCAAATAATTCTGCACTCCAAATACAGTTAAAATAGATAAAAAAAAGTAAACATTCTTTCATTCTTTATTCTGCTAAATAACCTAATACTAAGTTAAAATTGGAGATAATGTAAGACCTTACAGTCAGCTGACGGCTTTGCAATCTCTATAACTGAAACATCATTAAATGATAACACGCAATATCCTTGAACCATTTATCTTTACTATACAGTCACAAACTGTTCAAACATGATGAACTATAGAACAAACAATCACTATCTCTACCTAACTCTCTTGAGTGAGTAGAGTGAACAACACCCTAAACAAAAGAGACATTAGCAAACTTAACGAGTCGTAGCTTATTGCTGCCAAGCAGAGCAAAGACTAAGTCAGTTGTTAATTTAAATCAACTATTGTCTTTGGGTTACTGTTTTATCATCAAATATGCGGATATTTTAGTAATCAATGTATTTTAGTTTCAGGAATGACTAAAGGTACCGTCAAATCAAACAGCCTGCTGAGTGCAGTGCACTAGAGGTTTCAAAAAGAAAATATTAAGTCTTAGGGTGTTTACAAAATGTGTTATCAAGAAAAATATGAACTTTTTGTTCATATTTATTTATTCCTCGTACACTCATTCCTCTCGCTATACATTTCACTCTCTTTAATACTATGCCTCACTCTTTCACATTTGAACTACTTTCTGTAGATCTTCCTCTGGCTTGGTTTTCACTCATTCCTTCTCTCATCTCTCTCTCTCTCTTTTCACATTTTTTGAAAGAGATGGGTTAGATGATCAAACAACAATATGAAATGGGGAAATCAGACTTTTTTAAAAGATCTTTTAACCGTAACAAGCGGTCTTCGACAGAGTCAAAACCCAACTTTTCTCCATTTAATATTTTGGTTTGATCATTGATTGTTATTTCACGTGTTTATGTGAAATCTTGTTAAAGATACATATATATATATATATATATATATATATATATTATATATATATATGTATCATATATGTATTTTGTATTATATATATACACACATATTATATATATATATATATATATATATATATATATATATATATAAAGCTTTAAATTACACAAAGCACGACACAGAAAAGAGAATACAAAGAAAACTTACAGAATTCAATATTTCGAACTGTTGTTCATCATCAGGAGAGTAGACTAGAAGAGAGGACGAAGTGAGAGAGATCTCCCCACGTCGAAGAACGGAGCGCGAAACAGAATTTTTCTATTCTGTATATATATAGATAGATAGATAGATAGATATAGAGAGAGATGGAGGGAGAGTAAGAAACTGTAATACGAATCAAAGTAAAACCAGATGAGAGATGGTGAGAGTTTGGAAAGATGTAAGTGTAACATATGAATGGGGATTGAGAACTATTTAGATAAAAGTAGATAGCTTTAAAGAAAATAGGAAGAAGAATGTGTTTGTGTCTGCGTTTCAGAATGATCAGTAATATTAACTACTAGAGATTTCTAAAGTTTAATGAAACTAGGAATTCTAAATTTACGATCTAAAAGTACATAAAGTACACTTTGACAGACTACATGGTACTATTTCACACAGACATTTTTTCATAATGATGATTATATTATAAAGGTGTGAGGGAGGGAGGGGGGAGGTAAGAGGAAAACTGTAAACCAATTTATGATTGGATTTAATTAAGTTACATTAATACCAAAAAATTTTTTTTTAATTCGAATTTTGATGTAGTGATATGAGATCTACTTGTTTACTTTGCTATGAGGAAAGTACTAATTATGATGATGATGAATATGTTCGTGGTGTTGATGATGCTGATGTGTGTTGTTGGTGATTATATTGTTCATGTTGTTGATAGTGGTGGTTATGCTGGTAGATCAGATGTGGACAGAGGTGGTTAGAGGTGATGATTAAGACGACGATGACGATGACGATGACGACGATGACAATGATGCAGATGAAGATGATCTTCAAGAATTAGAATGAAAGTAAGAATCTCAAAGTTAATGAACAGTTCGTTAAGTTTGACGGATGATGACAAAATTCATCATACACACAGTTATTGGATAAAAGAAGAACTGTGTATCAATATAGAAGAATGGGATATGAAAATTTGTATAGCACTTTATGCGAATATAAACTATTTATTTCTTAATTCTCATATCAATTAGATGGGTTGAAATTACCACTTTTTGATCTCCAGAATTAAAGTATTATATTGTCTAACAAAAAATTAATCAATAAATGAAAATATATATTTTTATATTGATATATTTTCTCGACCACTGATCGATCAAGTTCAAAGAAAGGGTTCTTGAGGATTTTGATCATAAAGAAAATTCAACTCCTGATTATACGCCGACATTCGCCAAAAATTGTTTTGGCATTTTATTGGTTACTTACATTTGTTATTTAAACCTAATGTTTGTTTTTAAATTCTGAACAATAATACTGTGTATATTATGATCCATTTGTGGTTTTTCTTGTTATTGTATTTTTTTGTTTTTTGTTTCCTTGGACCGAGAGCTTAACGCCCTCTCCGAGGGACGAAGTGCTCAGATTTATTCACTTCCTCTTTGCATAAATCGAGGGCCAGGAGTGGATAATGAACCCCAGATCTACTTCTCCAGAGGCAAACACGTTGCTACTGGGCTAACCTGACCCCTAAATTAACATACAATATCTAATATAATAAATTGAACTTTCTTTGAAATCAATCGAAAGTAATATTGTAAATTGCAATTATAGGTTCTTAAATTAATAAGTAACGCTTCCTAGTTAATTCCTAGTTAATTTATCATCTCCAAAGAAACCGTTAAGGCTTCTATTCAAAATAGTTAACATTAATATTAAAATTATAGTAATCCGTCTTACCTCGTACCCTGCTGCTGAAGGTACGAGGTAAGACGGATTACTATAATTTTAATATTAATGTTACTAACCTCTGTGGTAATGAAAAAATGCATGAATTCAAAATAGTTAAGCTTTCTTTTGCTTTGTGGCTACTTGTAATGATAACAGATTATATGAATTATATCATATGATTTGACTATTAATAAATGATATCTGTTATTTGTATTTAGTGATAGAGTATCATAGAAATTTATTAGAAACGACTTTATAGATATTAATTTTAAATTCAAATTTACGTGTTTTTAGAATACTTCGTTCCATGATTAGTAGTTTATTTGGGTTTGTTTATTGGTACGACTGAACGTTTAGACAGTTTGATTATTTCAGTAGACCGGGGTGCGCGGGAGAAATCTGTGTGGAATTTAAAGTTTGGTTTTAGCGATAGTTTTAAGTTTTAATTTAGTTTTTAATTTTTATACTGGTTGCCATGAGAACAAAAATGGTAATTAAAATAGATTACTTATTGATTTTTGATTTCCATTACTATTTTTCTTATTTGAAAACAACTATTTAATAAAGCATGTCTGTTTATTGTTACTTCTTTTGGTTATTAATTTACTCGTCTTCAGTAATCGTAAAGTTATCTTTTATTTGGTGTATTGACCTGTTGAGTAAATCATTGTTTGTTATTTGATAACTGGGCCATTCCTAATTTGGAAGTACTTGTAATTTTAATCTTTTTAATATATTCATTGTTTCATCGTTCTTGACATTAATACTTTATCAATATAAGACAATTATTTTAAAAGTATTTATTAGAATAAGTAGGTCTTATATTTAAAACTTATTTACTATGATCTGAATGATTATTTTCCCACCTGGTATTTTAACTTATTCAAAGATCTACACTTTTTTCGGAATATATATATCAATGTGGACAGATTAATATATGTCTAGGCATTTTTCTCTATTATTCTTCTAATGATGAATAGTATTAATTTAATGACTTTCAGATAATTGTAAAGGTATCTCATCCTTTGAAGTTACCAATTTCTCGATCCTTATCATTAAGTGTGAAGAGATATGATCAAGTTAAAAGAGCTGTTCCTTATAAGAGTTTGAAAATTGGTGTACCTAAAGAAATTTGGCCGAATGAAAAGCGGTATGTATTACTTTTATACATTTACTTAGCAAAATTAGAGTTATTCATTCTATATTTGAGGAATAGACAATAAATTAATATTTTCTGAATAATTGAAGGTGAGATTAAGTCCTGAAATTAATCTAAATGTTATATTTGAATGTTTCATACAAGACTATGCTTGATTTTGTTTCTCTTCAGAAATTTGTGAGTAGAATAAAACTAAGTAACAATTGGTGTTAAAATAATGTATGCACTAAATTTTAGTTTATCTGAAATACTATTCACATTGTGTGAATACATTGATATCACCCTTTATTTGTAACTTTCTTGCTTCCCAATATATTATGACTGTTGTAAGCTTCAATAGTAAGTAAATAAAAATGATACGGTATGTTATATTAGGCACTAACTTATTATCTATTGAAGATAAGAAATTGATATTGAATACCAGACTGCTGGAAGAGTTCAAAGTTCAGATGTTTAAATATAAATGAGATTTATTTTCGCGAACAACATTTTTATGATCGTAGTGAAGTTGAAATTAGGTATAGATATTAGAAGAATGAAATTTTTAAATACATGGGTGTAGTTTTTTAAAATAACTTAGGTAACGAATTCTAATATGTATAACTAATTATATCTGTAATGTAAAAATTAGTTATTGTGTCCTATAAATCTTAAAAAAAAAGCGTAAAATTGAAGGGTTCATTGTTTTTCACTTTGACATTCATATATCAGTGATCAGTGATTTTTACCGAATATTTTTTTCCTGATTCTTGTTTACATATCATTGCACTTCATTTCATTGTTGAAATTAAGAGCTTTAAATTAATTAGTAGTAATTTTCTTCACGCCGATACTTAGACTGTCCCATTGAGCCTTGTCTGGGGGAGAAGTGTTTGAATCATATAGTTATTTAGCAACCATTTCAGATAAGGGTGGATTACTGAATTAATAGGAATTTTTAAAAAGATATTGTTTTTTAAATTCATAGATAACCTTTTATCTATTAGTATCATATTCGTTTTTATTTGATAGTTCGGTTTCAACAATTCCATTTCATTTGAAATAAACTATAATTTAGAAAAAATTAAACACGCTTGCCACTATATTTAACAAATAAAATCTTTCATAAAATTGTTATTTGTTTACTGCTTATTTATTTTGCGAATCCGGAACGGGCTACTAAATGAGAGTATCCATTTTCATCTTTTTATTTGAATTCAGTCAGCATTATCTCTGTTGAATATAGTTAGTGTTTTTTTAAAATTATAAATCTCATTCTTATTGAAAAAAAAACAAGTGTTAGACTTTCAAGGCTGACTGGAAATAGTGAAAAGTCTGTAGCCATAAAGATTGGAATTTTCCATTTAATGATCAAGTATAGTTGAATTATTGTTTCCAGTTTCCGTTGTGGATTAAAGGCCTCGATTCCAATGCAGTATTTATGTAAAACTGCTAGTTACTCAATGCTAAGAAACATATTTTTAAGCAATAAATAAATTAACCGAATTATTCGAATTAATTTCACGAAAACATTCATTTTTGGATAAAACTAAAAATTACGTTGATTTAAATGGCAGAAAGTAATTAGTTCTGAAAGTATTATTTTTGTTGCAAAACCTAATAGCATATGTATCTTATCGACCAATGATTCTTAAAATTCAAAATGGGTTTCTTGAAGATTTTGTCCGAAATTGGACGAAACCCTCAAGAAACCCATTTCAAATTTTAATAGCATATATTTTACTTACAAAATCGTTATTTCAAATGAACCCTTTCATTTATATACCAAATTAAGAAAATATAATCAAATTAAAAGATTGTAGGGTAAAAAGCTAATGAAATGGTCTCCACATATAAAAATTTAATGGTATAAACAACGCGTTTCGAACACGTAGTGTTCTTCCTCAGGCATTAACAGTTGTCAGTTGTACCACAGACACTCACCCTTAGTTAGTTGTTTATACCCTTATAAACCCTTATAATCGCGTTGTTTATACCATTAAATTTTTATATGTGGAGACCATTTCATTAGCTTTTTACCCTACAATGAGTAAATACCGCATCATAACTGATTGCACTACGTTAGAATAAAATTATAAGAATAATTTAGTAATAATAGTTAATACAAACCTGGACAGTGAATTAATATTGATCCCTCCTACAAGATGGGCTACACAATGAAGATCCGTCTTGGGAATAAATGAATAATTGCCGATGTATAGAGTGCTGAGGAATGATTTTTCAAATCGACTAATGTCTTAGTGTATTTCAATAATATACAGATTTTGACTGCATCAATTCATTTGTGTTTAGTATATTCTCAATAATGAAGTGCATTAATTAAGTTTGGAAGTAAATCCTGTTAGGTGACATTTTCTTTGCTTTTATCTTCACAAAAAAAAAAATATTTGGACTAGGCTACATTTAATTTTACAAATTTAATTGTGTCTTTATTTTAATATGGCTCTTGCCTGTTATTAAACTTATGGACAGTCAATTAAATTACTTTATTTATATTGAGGAATGTATTATGTCTCCACATAAAGAAGTTTTTAGAATGAACTTTTTTGTGTGGAAAGTAAAATTGAAGAACAGTAACACACAAAGTAATGGAACACACTTATTACTAATTCAAATTTTTTGACAATCTTTGAGGAGAAAAGAGACAGGGTGACCAAACACACTGGAGACGCAACGGCAGGTAACTCACCGTGCTGCCACGTGCTCGCTCTTGAAGTAATGAAGCAGAAGAGATTTCAAAATGAAATTAAAATCATTAGTGTGGTATTTACTCATTCTGAGGTAAAATAGGTAAACAAACAAAAGTCTCCACACAAATGAAGTTTTATTCAACAACAACGTGTTTCGAACACTTTGTGTTCATCATCAGGATGACATCCAATACAAATTATATCTAATCAGTTACAAAATTAGAGTGAAATAATAAAATTCAATTAAAAGAAATTAACGACATACCCAAAGAATGACATAACCAACCAACCCTTCAGCACCACATTCTTTGGGTATGTCATTAATTTCTCTCTTAAGTGAATTTTATTATTTCACTCTAATGTTGTAACTGATTAGATGTAATTTGTATTGTAGTGTCTTCCTGATGAACGCAAAGTGTTCGAAACGCGTTGTTGTTGTTGAATAAAACTTCATTTGTGTGAAGACTTTTGTTGTTTATCTATTTTACCTCGAAATGAAATTAAGATAGACAGTATTATAATACTTTCCCCAATATGAGTAAATAACAGTATAACAGACTGCACAATTAATGAACTTCATTTATTTTATCGCTCAATTTGCTGTTTACAAAGGAATCGCAATAACTGCTATAGGATGTCTGACAAGTTACTGTAGATTAAACTCAATTGATATTCCCTCTTGCGATATTATAAATTCCCTTTAATGTCCAGTAGAGGGAACTATTTTGACATCTTTACCCATTTTGACATATGGTAGAGTAGGGTGTAGTCTCTTTGTCATGTTTCAATATTGCCAGCCCATATTAGAATTCAATATTATCATGTTTACCCATCGTCTAGGGAGTTCTGGATACAGGAATATGTTTTATATGTCCAAACAGCGTGCAGAACTTTCTGCAATGATGTTTCCTTTTCTTCGAAAAATTAAGGATAACTCTTTGTAGAGATACATGGCATATTTAATTCCAATTTCGAATTTTCTTACGAAATTTGATTCGAATTCAGCACGAAATTGAAGTTTTGAAGGATGTAATATTGCAAAGATAATACTGAACTTTTTGAATGTCATTTTTCGAAGCTAATTAATAACCATAAATTTTAAAAATGCATTTTATGTTTTTGAAAATCATCAGTTTTTCCTTCTCCACTCTTTATTACTTTTTCTGATTCCTATTGTTGGTTTTGTACTCTTCCAGTTGAAATTTATTCTCATTCATATAGTTCTTGCTGAGTCTACTTTGATATAACTACCGTATTTGGCGGCATATAAGATTCACTTTCTTTACCTAAAAAAAGGGCTCTCAAATTCACCTCCGTCTTATATACGAAGTTGAGATTTTGTATTGGCTAAATTTTCCTCTGACGCTCCCTAACCTAACTAACTAATACATCATTATTTCTAGTAATATTATAGTTAGTTTTATTATTATTACCAATATTGTTACTTTAATGGTAATTATCGTAATAATGATTTAATTCTGTGACCCTCACTTACTTTACGATCAGTACGGACCTTTATCTACTCAAAACTCCATGCAAAGATATTTTACTGCTGGTATTATTATTACCAGTATTATAATACTATAGGGATGTTTTGCTTATGTTTATTGCTTATCTCGGCTGCCAACTTAATTTTAAAAAGCTATATTTCTGCTTGTTCAATGTGATGCTAGACTGCTTTCAACAATTCAAGCTTAAAATACACTAAAAACTTTTTTTTCCTATATTTAACCTGCTAAAATTTGGATGCGTCTTATATGCCCCTGTGTCCTATATGCCGTCAAATACGGTAGTTTATAAAGAATGTTCAGGTTCCCACTAGACCTTTCAGTTTTAGGACTACCATTGTTCCATAGGGACTCAGTCGTCCCTCTATGAGGAGGGAAGTACCCATTCCTCTTGGCCAGGGCTTACATAAGTTGAAATCAGGTCAATTAGCTCAATCGAGCTAACCTCACGGTCCAACCAGTACCATGGGATGGGCTTAACCTAATGATATAATAAAGACTTACTAGAGAGTACGAATATATTAACCAGCTAATAAAGACTATTTTGATATTTCGAAAATCTGATAATAATATTTAGATTGACATATTGTTTCTTATCAGTCTTTGAACAGCATTGCCGAGGCCAGTGGTTATTGAGCATTCCTATCAGACTTACCTTTCACTAACTAGCCCCGACTCAGCTAGTTTTTCATACCTGAGCTCCATTAAATGAATGCACATATTTTGTATTAAATTGAATTTTAATGCTAATTAGAGCAAATGCATTCCATTAATCAAAGGTATAATTTTATTATGGTACTGCTGTATCCCAATCAGCCAAAAGTCAATAAACACTCTTTTATTTCATCTAAGTACTTTATAAAAAGATTTCACATAAACACGTGAAAAAAACAATCAATGATCAAACCAAAATAAGAAATGGGAAAACAAGACTAAGATCTTTCAACCGTAACAAGCGGTCTTCGTCAGAGTTGGGTTTTTGACTCTGATGAAGACCGCTTTTTACGGTTGAAAGATCTTAGTCTTGTTTTCCCATTTCTTATTGTGGTTTGATCATTGGCTAAGTACTTTTTTAAGAAAATTTCAAGAATGTTTAGAGTGTCTTAGAAACTATTGTATCTGGACTGGTTTACATTCGTGTTTACTGCATGTAAACGTATATCTAAACTTACTAAATATCAATTTAAATTAAGACGAAGGGAATAATATTTATTGTTTTAAGCTATTCCATATTATAAACAAGCCTTTAAGTGTATTGGTTTAAAAAAATATAATACATCTACCATTATATAGCACAACTATTTATAAGTACACTACATTTATGCTATCGAATTGGTATGATACGGTAAATAACGATGTAATATCGCTGTTGAAAATAACACGTGTAATCACGTGGGGTCACTGAATTGTACAGCATGTCGGTAAAGTCGGGCAACATAACAACTGGAAACCACCTCTAACTTGTATGAGTGACCCATCGCAAAAACTAAAAATGAGTCCTTCCCATCGTATATACCATATTATTTCATTGATGTAAAATAATATCGTAAAAATAAAATATACGAGGTAGGTAAATAAAGTAGTGAGACTGATTTTTTTTAAATTTTCTATTCAAATATAATTACAATGTGATATTGTCACCTTCAAAATAGTTCCCTTCGGAAGCCACACAGCGCTGGAGACGGTCCTTCCAATCATTGTAGCATTGCTGGAACTCGGATTCTGGAATGGCCTTCAGCTGGTCGGTTACAGCAGTTTGTATGTTTTGTAGTGTCCCGAAATGAGTTCCCTTGAGGTAATTTTTCAATCTCGGGAAGAGGAAAAAGTCACAAGGACTCAAGTCTGGTGAATAAGGAGTCTGAGGAGCAACAGGAATGTTTTTACTGGCCAAAAACTCCTTCCCTTTCTGAGATCGTTTTGGTCTTGGGAAAGGTTTTTCGGAACCATTTTCGCACAAATTTTTCTCATCTCCAATTCATTGGTCAAAATGTGATGAACGGAGGTGTGATTCAAATTCAACTGTTCCCCGATCATTCTGACTGTCAAGCGTCGATCTGAACGCACAAGGTTCCGTACTCTGTTGACATTTTCATCGGTGTTTGCACTTGAAGGCCTTCCGCTTCGTGGTTCATCTTCAATCGACTCTCTTCCTTCTGAAAATTCCTTAAACCACCGAAAAACCTGTGCCCTTGATAAAACACGTTCTCCATAGGCCTCCTGAAGTTTTTCAAAAGTCCAAGTTGTCCAAGTCTGAAGCAAAATTTGATTCCACACCGCTGCTCAACTTTGAGGTCACTCATTTTTAAAACGCTCAAGAAAAAACCATTTCACGAAAACCAACGCTACGGACAAACAAATGACTGTGGCGAGTTTAGATTCATACTGGAGGCGCATCACACGTGCACCTGACGCTACTCAAGGCCACGCGTCTCCAGCGTTGCCAGATCGAAAGCGACGTTGCCAGTCTCACTACTTTATTTATACACCTCGTATGTTCATTTTAGTAGATCAAATTAATTTAACAAATTCAATTACATATTATTTGATAAGTTTTAATAAATTTACTTTTCATGTTGTGTTACATGAAAGATGTATATTGCGTTTAGAACAAATACAAATTAGTCCATTACAAGAAAATGCGCATTTGGATATTTTCCAATGTTACAAAATATTCTATTCTTTAAAGCGTATTTCGTTTTTAAGTTCTATGATTATTACTTATAACTTTTTATTTATTTTATGGTATATAATCTTTATGAAAGTGAAAGAAAATATAAATTATTAATAATAAATAAATTTTATGAAATTTATTCCTGATTATTTTTTTTTTTTTTTTTTAATTGATCAACATTTATATTTAAACAGGGATGATTAAGATTTAACGACGACATAATTTAACTGATTTCAGAATTTTAAAGATTAACTGCAAATTCTTTTCAATAATTTAAGTTTAAAATAACTTTTAATTTCTTGAACATTTTATGATGTAAATTTTTGGAAAATAATTTTGCTTTATTATTTCAGATGATAACGCAAAGATAATTTCCAATTGTATTTAATTATATTATAATTATAATATACCACTTGCCTTTATAGTACTACTACTTGTCTTTATAATATTTTATTTTTTTTAATTTTTACTACTCTTTACTAATTTTACAGAGTTGCTATCACTCCAACTGTTGCTGGAGCATTTATAAAAAAAGGAATCACAGTGAATGTTGAAAAAGATGCAGGACTTAATTCTAAATTTAAAAATTCTGACTATGAGACGGCTGGGGCCAAAATAACGGATAAGGAGGGTGCCTTTGGTTCAGGTGAGGTTGTTATTATACACATGTTTGTGAGTGAGTGTGTGTGTTTGTGTATGTGTTCCCTTGCGTTTGAGAAGTGAGTATCCAAATTCTGATCATCATCCTGTAGTTCCCAGTATTAGAGGGATTTATTTTGAAATGAAATTTAAAACATAAACTCTCCTTAGGTAGATACAACTGTTTATATTTCAAACTATCTAGTTGTCCAGTCAGTTATTGTGTGGAATTTACTCATCTGAGTAAGTTATGGAAAAAGTTTTCACAAAGAAATATGCTTTAAAAAGCATTGCGTTATGAACATGTAATCCCCTACCTAGGGGGTTGGTTAGCTCAGTGGTTAACGTACTCTCCTCTGAGCTAATAGTACCGGGGTTCGATCCCCACCTGGTCCTCGATTTTTTCATATTTAATCATATTTTCTAGAACTTTTCATCGAAACTTACTTTTCTGTGATATCATCTAAATTCTCAAAATCATAATAAACTAATAGAGGTGAGAAATTGGCATCTGCCATTCACCTGTCAGTGATGCTGGTAATAACTGACGAGGAGTTTAAATAATTTTTAATACTTTAAGATCTGATGTCTCATTCCTTAAGATTTTGTTCCATTCGTGAAATATAAAACTGAAGTTAGAGTCAGTGATTACAATAGCAAAAAATTTGAATTTTCCTAAATTAATGCATATAACCATAAATTAATAGGGAGTCTTCTATCTAATTGTATATATCATATTAGTTGTATTTAGGGGGACCAGAAGAATAGAAGAATTTAGCTCACGCGAGAGAAGAATAATTCTGAGACGTCATCCCTCGGTGAAGGACGTTAAACTCTCGGTCCCGAGCCTGTACGATGTCAGGTACTCGTTAAAGATCCCTGCTCTAAACACACTTGAGTTAGGCAAAATTTAGGGTCCCCGCTGTAGAATCAATCTTCATTGTGTGGTATCAAAAAGGGCCAATGGTCAGCCTACGTGTGTTCCCTTGTGGGGCTGCCACTAGAACCTAACCTAATCCCCTACCTTGGGATACATCGGCCGTTGAGAAGTAGGACTAACGATGAGAGTGTTTTTTAGAGTGTTCAAATAAATCGTTACTTAAAACTATTAAATACACCTCCCCTCCTAGACCAGTTGTAAAAACAACGTATTTTGCATGTAACCTGAAAAATGTTTTTGTGACTTTTCATTTCGACACTTATTAATTTGATTACTTAACAAAATATTTAACAAAATACATATGATATAGCATTGATCAAATAAATGTTAATAACATATAAATAGTATATACCATGACATTTCATTTCGGTCCACTGCAAATGAACCTTAATATACCGCTCTTTTGGGCGTTCCAATATTTTCATTTTATCAACTCATTCTTGATTTTGTTATGTTGAACTGAGTTATTGTTATTTATTTTATGAATGATTCTATTTTCCTGTGATATATAGATTTTGATGAATCTCTGGAGCAAAGAAAAATTTTTTTTTGACATTTTATAACAATGTAGAAACTATTTGTCATCTAATTTGTCACAATTGAGTCATTTTCTGGAGTCACCAAAAACGTGAGATGAATATAAGAGAAGCCATTATTATTTGGTTGTCTTCTACACTCGATGAGCTCTAAGGACTTTGTCAATCTTCAAGATCTACTCTTGAAGAATGATATGAAAGTGAGTTGCTCTTGAAGATAAACAGGTTCCGAAAATGGTCCAGCACTGAAGTCAACATACCAGGTCAAATGGTAGTGACATTAATTATGACTACATTATACTAAACTGTGCAGTAGAAGCAACCTTAGAGATATAAAAAGGTCCCCTTTTTCTTACTATTATTTTTTTTAATGTCAGACAATATAATAAAGAGCAAGAAAATAGAGTGTATTAAATGCGAAAGTATTATTTACTTGAAAAAATTGGAAATAAATAGTTTCTGTTTAGCAGCATGCGAAACTTCGCAAGAGTTCAAAGTATTATAAAGAAAAACTATTCAACGAAGAGTAACGTTACGGTATTTTTTATATTTGACATTAATAATCTAACAAAAACGAAAGAACTTAAAAGAAATAGTGAAACGAAAAACGATCTATTTATTTTTGCTGACACTATTATTATTCTAAAAAAATTTTTTTTTCCTATTTGCTAATTCTTTGTTATTTTCAGATATTATTTTGAAAGTAAGACAACCAATTGATACTGAAATAAAAAATTTCAAACCTAATACAACATTAGTGTCATTTTTATATCCTGGTCAAAATAAAGACTTAGTAAAAAAGTTATCTGAGAAGAAGATAACTGCGTTTGGTGAGTACGAACTTTTGTTTTCTTTGTAGCTTGACTATGTTATATGCTACGTGAAATAATTATTTCACGTGTTTATGTGAAATCTTTTTATGCTACAATGCTGAGTGACTGTTTTTGATATTGAATCGTTTTCTTGTTGCTAGCAATGGACTGCATACCAAGAATATCTCGAGCACAGGTTTTTGACGCTCTCAGCTCTATGGCTAACATTTCTGGTTACAGAGCTGTTGTGGAGGCAGCAAACCATTTCCCAAGATTTTTTGCAGGTATAATAGTATTTTTTTTATTGATAAAAGAAAATAATGATTAATAAAAATAAAGATACGAAACTGTCGATAATACTGTTCATAGTATTTTCGTAGAAATTAAAACATAACTAATTAAAAATAAATTTAACTTATGTGTATGCAAACAATCTGAAGGACTTTTAGTAGGCTTATATATGAACATGATGTGCCCCGGAATGTTGCTCGTAGTTTGAAATGTTTGTTACGTGAAACAGTTAGTTTGAAGAAAATAAGAAAAATAGCTTTTGTTAGTGTGATGGCATGATTATTGTCTCATACGACCCTGGAAGTGATTGTTTCGGATACTTATTGATTATATTCTTGTTAGGTATGACTGTATACACAGAATATCGCAGGCCCGAATGTTTGTCTCGCTCAGTATTACAGTTTGTATGTCTAATTTTGTAGCAAAGCATTTCCAGTATGAAGAGAAATGGAAAATACAATAGTGCGTCCCATATTGAGAAAATCCTCTACCAGTTTTTCATTTTTTAGAGTTTGATGGTTCTGTGATACTAACAATAATAATATGTGTTTCAGGAAATAAAGTATATTTATTAAATTTACAATATGGTGTTACTCCTTTAAATAGAGCAACTATAATAAAATAATTATTAAGAATAGTACTTTATATAACACATATAACCTTTTCATGTAAAAATATTTCGTAATTTTATTTCTTTACACCATTGATTTATTAGGGACAGAATTATTTTTATGCTACTGACCATCTTATGGAATGGTTCCAATAATTTTGATTCAAAAATATTTATGAGACCCCTTTTTGTATTTCTGAAATTATACTATATTATAATTATTTTTTTGCTATTTAGGGCAGATTACAGCAGCTGGAAAAGTGCCTCCTGCCAAAATCCTCGTAATTGGTGGAGGTGTTGCCGGTCTGGCTGCCATTGGACAGGCAAGAAATATGGGCGCCATTGTCAGAGCCTTTGATACGAGGTCAGCCGTCAAAGAACAAGTGGAATCTCTAGGAGCTGAATTTCTAACAATAGAAATTCAGGTACATATTTTATTTACGCTGAGCATTGAAACATTGGGTATAAGCTAGATTTTGTATTGCTGTCCGTCCCTGCCTGTACGATGTCACTCACTCGTAAAAGATCCCTACTTTAATGAGCTTGAGTAAGGCATAATATAGAGGTGTCAGGTTAGCTCAGTGGTTAACATACTCTCCTTTGAACTAGACAGACCGGGGTTCGATCCCTACCTGGCCCTCGATTTATTCACTTGGAAGGTGAATAAATCTGAGCACGTCGCCCCTTGGAGAGGACGTTAAGTCGTCGGTCCCGAGCCTGTACGATGTCAGGTACTTGTTAAAGATTCCTACTCCAAATGCACTTGAGTTAGGCAAAATTTAGGACTCCCAATGTAGAATCTGTAGAATCACCGATCAAACAAAAAGCCGGTAAATGGCTGACGTTATCACCCGCTAGGGTATCGGTTAAACAATAAATAAAAAAGGTAGAATATAGGGCTCCTGATGTAGAACCCCCCCCCCCCCCCCAGTGACATGGCTCTCTCATAACTCTTATTGGTTCAAATAATAAATGAGTTGTACTTCCCGCCCGTAGAACAAAACTGAAAGCTGTCAACCCGTTAGTGTTGCCGTTGGAAAGAACAGAAATATCGAGTCATCATTAATTACAAATAACAGTGCAAATAGTACAAATATATTAGTCATTTAATGTTTTATTCAAATTAGACTCAGTATACCAGTGCTGATAACTAGTAGATAGCGCCTTTTGTTTCTTTTCTCTTGCCTCTCTCGCTTCTCAATACCACATCAGATATTCTGTTAGGGTGTGACTCTGACGAAAGTCGCTGTTTTAGCTGAAATATCTTGACCATTTCTGAATTTCTTATGTATTTTAGACGTTGTCTCATATGCTTGCTGTGAAGTCGAAAAGGTTTTAGCTGAAATATCTTGACCATTTTTGAATTTCTTATGTATTTTAGACGTTGTCTCATATGCTTGCTGTGAAGTCGAAAATGTTTTAGCTGAAATATCTTGACCATTTTTGAATTTCTTACGAGTATGTATTTTAGACGTTGTCTCATATGCTTGCTGTGAAGTCGAAAATGTTTTAGCTGAAATATCTTGACCATTTTTGAATTTCTTATGTATTTTAGACGTTGTCTCATATGCTTGCTGTGAAGTCGAAAATGTTTTAGCTGAAATATCTTGACCATTTTTGAATTTCTTATGTATTTTAGACGTTGTCTCATATGCTTGCTGTGAAGTCGAAAATGTTTTAGCTGAAATATCTTGACCATTTTTGAATTTCTTATGTATTTTAGACGTTGTCTCATATGCTTGCTGTGAAGTCGAAAATGTTTTAGCTGAAATATCTTGACCATTTTTGAATTTCTTATGTATTTTAGACGTTGATTATCTCATATGCTTGCTGTGAAGTCGTGTTGATTCTTATAATATGCAGTTCTTGAAATGAAACAGTTCTATTAAAGGAAGCTTTCCTATATACTTTAACTTTTAAACTAAACTGCATTATTATGATAGTCTATTACTTATCATAACAAAAAGTAAAAATAACCTTTTAGATTTTAATCTAGACGATCATTGAAAGATTCTGATATGCAACTTTAACATTATATATTCATATTCAAAATAAATTATTCATACACAGATAAATCAATAAGTAAAGGTTGTCCAGTTAGGGTGTGAGAGAACTTTTGGAAAACATGAGAGCAGAACTATAACTTGCAAATGGTGGTTTATTACCACCATTACATAAATTGTAACCACTTTGGTTACCAAAGTCTGTCTTTTGTGTCTTTTGTGTCTGTCTTTGTGTCTTTTGTGTCTGTCTTTGTGTCTTTTGTGTCTGTCTTTGTGTCTTTTGTGTCTGTCTTTGTGTCTTTTGTGTCTGTCTTTGTGTCTTTTGTGTCTTTCTTTGTGTCTTTTGTGTCTGTCTTTGTGTCTTTTGTGTCTGTCTTTGTGTCTTTTGTGTCTGTCTTTGTGTCTTTTGTGTCTGTCTTTGTGTCTTTTGTGTCTGTCTTTGTGTCTTTTGTGTCTGTCTTTGTGTCTTTTGTGTCTGTCTTTGTGTCTTTTGTGTCTGTCTTTGTGTCTTTTGTGTCTGTCTTTGTGTCTTTTGTGTCTGTCTTTGTGTCTTTTGTGTCTGTCTTTGTGTCTTTTGTGTCTGTCTTTGTGTCTTTTGTGTCTGTCTTTGTGTCTTTTGTGTCTGTCTTTGTGTCTTTTGTGTCTGTCTTTGTGTCTTTTGTGTCTGTCTTTGTGTCTTTTGTGTCTGTCTTTGTGTCTTTTGTGTCTGTCTTTGTGTCTTTTGTGTCTGTCTTTGTGTCTTTTGTGTCTGTCTTTGTGTCTTTTGTGTCTGTCTTTGTGTCTTTTGTGTCTGTCTTTGTGTCTTTTGTGTCTGTCTTTGTGTCTTTTGTGTCTGTCTTTGTGTCTTTTGTGTCTGTCTTTGTGTCTTTTGTGTCTGTCTTTGTGTCTTTTGTGTCTGTCTTTGTGTCTTTTGTGTCTGTCTTTGTGTCTTTTGTGTCTGTTTTGTGTCTTTTGTGTCTGTCTTTGTGTCTTTTGTGTCTGTCTTTGTGTCTTTTGTGTCTGTCTTTGTGTCTTTTGTGTCTGTCTTTGTGTCATAATAATTTTTGTACAAAAAAATTTTTGTACAATAATTTTTGTATAATAATTTTTGTACAAAAAAATTTTTGTACAATAATTTTTGTATAATAATTTTTGTACAAAAAAATTTTTGTACATATTTTAATAATTTGTAAATTTTTGTATAATAATTTTTGTACAAAAAAATTTTTGTACAATAATTTTTGTATAATAATTTTTGTACAAAAAAATTTTTGTACAATAATTTTTGTATAATAATTTTTGTACAAAAAAATTTTTGTACAATAATTTTTGTATAATAATTTTTGTACAAAAAAATTTTATGTGGTGGTAATTGATAGGTGGTAATTTGGTAATTTGGTAATTTGGTAATTTGGTAATTGGTGGTAATTTGGTAGTATTACGTAAATTGTATAATTTTATGTGAATTACTTGCAAAATGGTGGTTTCATTGTCATTAAAAGTATGTTTGTCTTCTTGACGATTTAGGTCGTGAAAATTTAAAAAAAAAATTGAAGTTGATAGTAAGTTTTGAAATGTAGAAATTTCTGTATTACCTTTGACTCGTCATCACGACTGTTTATTTTACTTAAATTTTACCAGACTATTTTCCAATTTTCTTTAGGCGACCACACGTGGTTTCATCACACATGATTCATTGTTTGAAGAGAATGTTTTGTGGCAGTATTTATTTTTTTGTGAATTCCAAGTAGAATTTTATGGTTGCTGGTTGAAAACACAACAGATTGTGGTAATTTAGTTAATGCCTGCTCATAAATATTGAACTTTGTGGTCATTGAGAAAGCCGCATGTTATTTAAACAGCAAAATTTTAAACTTAACACTCTTCACTTTTAGCAAGAAACCAAAGAGTCGTATAAGTTACACGTCTAAAGGGGGCCAGATTAGCTCAGTGGTTAACGCACTCACGTCTGAACTGATAGGACCGGGGTTCGATCCTCACCTAGCTCTCGATTTATTCATGCGAGAGGTGAATAAATTTGAGCACGTCATCCCTGGGAGAAGGACGTTAAACCGTCGGTCTCGAGCCTGTACGATGTCAGGTACACGTTGAAGATCCCTACTCTAAAATACATTTGAGTTGGGCAAAATTTAGGACTCCCACTGTAGAATCAATCTTCATTATGTGGTATCACAAAAGGTCAATGCTCGGCCTACTTGTGTTCCCTTGTGGGACTACCACTGCAACCTAACCTGACCTACAAGTCTAAAGTCATCATTTAATTTTGAATCTATTGAAGTGAAAAGAATATTTTCATAAGGCTTCTAAAAATTTTTTCAGGAAGAAGGTGGAACTGCCGGTGGTTACAGCAAAGAGATGTCTCAGGCCTTTATTGATGCAGAAATGGAATTATTTGCTAAACAGGCTAGAGAAGTAGATGTTATTATATCAACAGCTCTCATTCCTGGCAAAAAAGCACCCATCCTAATAAAAAAGGTAACAAACTTTATTCGTTGAACTATTATACTTTGAAAAAAAAAAGTTTCCTTTGACATTAAACAAATCAAAGTTGTGTAACGGCATTATGAGGCCCAATAGAGTATAGCAGAGCTCCTGTGAAACGAAGGGTTACTGTGTGGAAGGGTGTTAACATATAGTTTTTAATATCATAGGAATAAATGATTATTTGAAAAATTAAACATATAAACATTTTAGTTCCTAATTCTAACATAGTGCAATCACTTATTATGTGGTATTTACTCATTGTAGGGTAAAAAGCTAATGAAATGGTCTTCACATATAAAAATTTATATCGTAGTGTTCTTCCTCAGGCATTAACTAAAAAATACAATGACACCAGAGAGTTATCTATAGTATACAGTAAATATAGTGCAAAATAAAAATAAAATAAAATAAGGAAGAGAATACGAACCTAAGGGTGAGTGTCTGTGGTACAACTGACTGGGAATTGTACCACAGACACTCACCCTTAGGTTCGTATTCTCTTCCTTATTTTATTTTATTTTTATTTTGTACACTATTTACTGTATACTATAGATAACTCTCTGGTATCATTGTATTTTTTAGTTAACGCCTGAGGAAGAACACTACGTTTTCGAAACGCGTTGTTTATACCATTAAAAATTTTTATATTTGGAAACCATTTCATTAGCTTTTTACCCTACAATTTTAATACCTCCAACAAATCTATATTGAAAACAATACTTTCATGCTAGAGTCGTAAACTGTACTAATATCCTAACTTTTAATTCTTACGTTCATAACTTTTGTATGAAATTGATTGCTCTTTAGTGGATTATCTCTATGTCAGCAATTAAATTGGTAATTTTGTAGCATATATTACACATTTGCAAAGTGTGTAAATGTAAACCATTTCAAAATAGATGATAACCAGAAGAAACCATCCATAGGTATTTTTTATGATACAAATTATTTAAGTTTATTTCAATCATTTAATATTAACCTTAAATAGTGCCCTTTTGAAGGTCCTAAATATTTCCTAACATTTTAAATTAGATTAATAGAAGTTGATAGACCGCACAGGTTATTATAGGTTAAAGTAAATCAGAATAATTTAATCTGCCATAGTTTCTATGATGGATTAGCGTGCTCGATCGGTTTATACCCTAGTCCAGGGGTGGGGAACTTTTTTTGTAGGAGAAGCCATTTTAGCACCATTCATTTCCCCAAAAAGCCACCACGATTGGTTAAGCAAATACTTATATGATAGTTATATTGTAAAATTCTTGAATCTATCATTACATTACTCGATCAGTGCTTCTAAAACTGTTTCGCATGTTTCAAAAGATTCAGCAGTGTCCTCACTGCCTTCGTTTATCATCTTTGTTAACTCAGGAAAATCGTTTTCTAAAAGCTGAGACTTTTCAAGTAATGATTGATGAATAGTCTTCTTCCTAAATGCCAGAATGTTTTGCTTTTAATATAGTAATTATAATTACATGTATTTTGAAACATTTTACTCAACAAACCGCAGAAGGCCGCATTTCATGATTCAAAAAGCCGGATGCGGCCTTAAGGCTGCAGGTTCCCCACGCCTACCCTAGTAAATGTAAGTTCCTCACTAAATTATTGCAAACAATGGAACCATAATTTCAAGAAACTGCCTTTACTGTGGTGTGACTCCAGCACTGACATTAGCTCCAAAGACCATGTTATGTCAACTTGGTTATCTTGTAAAGAAGCAAGCAGTTTGTTTTTTTTCTGTCTACAGGAGCACATTGATTCAATGAAACCCGGTAGTGTGGTTGTAGACTTGGCAGCCGAAGCTGGAGGCAACATTGAAACTTCGAAGCCTGGTCAGATCTCTGTCTACAATGATGTCACCCATATAGCCCTTACAGACTTCCCCAGTCGACTGCCTACCCAGAGTTCAACTCTTTATGGAAACAATATATCGAAATTCCTCTTTTCTATGGGTAAGATCAAATTGTAAGTTTCTACTGTTAAAAACCATTATACGGGTCGACGGGTTTATAATATTATTTGGTTGCCAAAATCCAGTTTCTTCATATTTTCGTATTGACATGCGTGTTTGTTTGTTTGGGTTTCTGTGAGTGTGTGTGTGGGGTTTTTTTAAACATTTAGTTTTGCATGTCCACAAATATATTACATGTTAACATATAGTTTTTAATATTGTAGTTCCGATAGTAGTTGATTATAATACATTGAATAAATAAATTTAACATTATTTCTTTTATAAATTCTAATATAGATGTAAAAAAACATTAATGATTACATAAAAAAAAATTTAAATATTATAGGTGGTAATAATAATGACAATTTATAATTAAAGTAAAAAATAATCCAGTGAATTTATAAATTATACAAATATCGTTCAAAGTACATATGTTTTGGTCACTACTTAAATCACAATAGTTCTCTGGAGGCCACTTCATTCAACCCTCTAGTCATAAACTTCCTAATTAGACCGATGGGGAGGGGGGGGATGTGTGTATGTGGAAGAAACTCTATGTATAAGAAGCAGTTCATGGTGTATAGTAATGAGTCAATGCATAATATATTTTGCGACAATTTGCCATTAAAACAAAAAAAAAATTAATAATGCAGTTAGCTGATCGTAAAATATTTAAACAGTATTAAAGTGTTAGGCAAATATTAGTCATTAGTTTGTCATAGTGACGTTAAAATTTTACTTTGATTTTTTTTAATTTTATATTGAAGTAGTTTTTTTTAGTTTCTTACAATTTCAGGAAAATTATTGCAGTTTATAATATCTTTGTTGCATTTGGAATTAATGTTATTAATATACTGATAATTGTTTCATTCTTAGATTTTTTTAATTTCTTACTAACATTGTATAACGAAAATGTGTAAGATTAAATTTTATAAGTCATGGATGATATGGTAGTTCTCAGGGTGTCCACAGATAGTAGATAGCTATCAGGAGGTCCACTGGTGATACCCGATGATAAAACAGCTAACAGGTGGTCTCTAGAAATATGATGTCTCTCCGGAGGTCCGCAAACAAACATTTGTTGGATACCCGTGACACTAGGGAGCAGAATCAAAGTGATTTAGCAATATTACACTCCTTGCTATGATTGCATATCTTCTGAACATGTTTGAAACACGGGAAAGTACGTTATGCGACTTCAGTACAGAAAACATATTTGATTTTCCCTCGAATAATAAGTCATATGTGTCAGAGTTTTGAATTTTAGCTTTTCACAATAGTGTCGTGTAATGGTGCATATTTTGTTATTTCAGTTCAGTTACAAGTGGTTTACCTAGCTCTGTACTTGTGTAATTAGTTTCTATGATATTTACTTATATTAGATAAACTAATAAAACCTACTTATTGTTGGTATAATTTTCTCTTTTTATCCATCATAAATTTACGTACATTTGTGAACATTTTTACCGTTAAAGTTTTTTTTTGAGTTATGTAAGTATATGTAATGATAATTTTTTTCTATGTTTCGTTTTTTTAGTTTTTATTTACTTATTCTATTTTAGTTACTGAAACATTCAAGTTGGCTGCCACTTAATCTTTCGGGATCCTTTTCAATGTTTAATTACGAATTTTAGGGTTAACATGTTATAATGAAGCAGTAACCAGTTGTAACTAAGAGTTACTGCATATATTGTTTGATTCCGTAATAATTAAAAGAGACTTGATGTGTGAAACCATCAAATATTAGCCGCACACACGCCCTATCAATAAATAAATATATACGAGTATATTTGTAAAAGTTGGGAGCAGTCCTTCTTCAATGCATGCTTTTAAAAACTGGATGTCTGTTTCCACTTTGTTCAATTTCGTCTTATATTTTTCCAAATTACGAAATTTTGTCTTTAATTCCGAGTTCAACATAAAAATTAAATCATAATTTTTTAATGGTAAGTCAAAAACTTTTTTTACCTGTTCATTTATGTTTATTATTTCAAGGTGACTTTAAATATTATATCAATTTGTTAAGTGTAGTTTCAATCGTTTTTAAAACGATAAATGTTAAAACAGTAAATGTTTTTTTACTGAAGATGGTGGATGTAACACCGAAACATATCCAATAATACATTAAAAAATTATGGTGATTTAATTTTTATGTTGAACTCGGAATTAAAGACAAAATTTCGTAAATTGGAAAAATATAAGACGAAATTGAACAAAGTGGAAACAGACATCCAGTTTTTAAAAGGGTATATATATATATCAAAATATTAAAACGGTCCAAAAAGGACGGATATATAAATGAAAAAAGACAACAAATAGAAGAAGCGAGAAAACTTACTGGGTCGATATTTCGAACTGAAGTTCGTCGTCAGGGAGAAGAAGGGAAGAGGAAGAGGCACGTGCGTCCAGTCGCGCTGGCAGAGAATGACATTCAGTTCGAAATATCGACCTAGTAAGTTTTCTCGCTTCTTCTATTTGTTGTCTTTTTTCATTTATATATATATATATATTATATATATATATATAATATATATATTTAAAGAATAACTAAGAAGAGAGGAGGGACATAAAGTAACAGGAGCAAGAAGTTCTATAAAAAAATTAATATTAGAGGTTGGCTATATTTAAAGAATAGCCAACTTAAAAATTTAATGACAATTTTTTTACGGTGGAATTATGTTCCAGAATTTTCTAATGTGACATGAAGATATTCTGGGATAGGAAGGTATGCCGAAAAAACGGAAAGAAAAAAGTGTGAATTGCTATATTTAGTGATGTATTCATCTTTGATTGAAAACTATACCAGACTTCTTGGATTTTCTGTTAAGGGCGGTCGAGTAGTGCGTGTTTGGGGTATGTTTCTTGTTTGGTTAACTTGTTTGCAGTTGACTTTTGTGCTGGAGTGGTGCTAGAAGGCGTGTGTTCTGGACCACTCTGACGGTTGTGTGTGAAAGGACCAGATTAGAACCCTTTTACTCACTTTTCTATTTCGCTAATCTCAAACAACCTTTTTACTTCACCTGTTTAAAAAAAATGCAGGAAATAGCAATATAACTGTGAGAAGGTTCCAGAAGGTTAAATGTCTCCTAGGTAATACTTGAGTTCTTTATATTTACATAATAGAGTTTAATCGTAACCTATTGAATGCTTTTTAACGCTTTTTTGTTATATAATATTAATGATTTTTGTATCCTGTAGGAGGAAAGGACGAGTGGGTGGTGAATTTAGATGATGAAGTAGTTCGAGGATCGATGGTGCTTGATGAAGGTACAATGATGTGGCCTCCGCCTCCACTTCCTGTCCAGGCAGCTCCGCCAGTTCAGCAGAAGGCAGTAGCTGCTGCTCCTCCAAAGGAGGTCATGATCAGTCCTTATGCTGCCACCATGAAGGACGTAGCACTCTACACTGCAGGTTAGACCAACCATTTGAACGTTTGTTTTAAAATATTTTTTTTAGTAAATATGTCTGTCTGAATGTTTATTTCTTATAGAAATCGATATGATTAGTTATTTGTGCAGCTGGAAAAGATTATTGAAACGTTTTATTTCATCTATACAGTTTTACCCTTAACTTTATATTTTACAATATATAACACAACCACAACTTTTACATTTTATCATTCTATACTAATATCTTAAGCTAATCATTACGAGAATAATTAGGAGGACAGGACTACTCACTCCCTGCAGTTTTAGGACTACCCTTGGATCATGAGGCTATGCTCATCCCACCGAAGAGAAGTGCCCATTAACCAGGCTCCACCTAAGTGCTTACCAGTTTTCAAGCTCACCTGCTAGTATATGGATCTTACCCAGTCGTAAAGGTCGAGGGCCCAACCCCCTCCCTGCGGGTGACTCCCCTTGAAGATACTGGTTCTCACACAGCGACTCCCTAGAGAGTCTACCCTTCCTGGGTGAGGAACGCAGCCATCACGAGTCCGACACCAACAACGGGGCATGCGAGATAACACAAGGAAATCCCGGATGGCTCATCCTGACCCCGTGCTACCGACAATGTTTTCATAGCTCTCGGGTAGAACTCCGGACCTAGGTCCAACTGAGCTGAGCCTGTATTACCTGCAGATGATGTCGGTGGCCACAATGCCATCCTCCTGTTAGTTAGTCTACGCAATCTTACTAACTCTCGCGGTGAGAACTCTGACGGATAGACACATAGGAAACGGAGGGTTGCCTGTCACAGAAGGAGAACCCTCCCAGACGATGTGCCCCTGAGCCCTCGTCAGAACTAACGAGTATAATTTAGATAACCTTACTCGTAACTGTATTAAGTAAGGAGTCCCTGTGTAAGGTATTATTTAGGTATAATAAGGTGAATTTAGTAAGTGCAAAGAATAGCGTAAGCTTATAATGGTTGCCTGGTCGTGAATTGAGTGAAAGTTAATTGGAAAGTTAAAGTGGGCAATTATCTGTCCTATCGATACGCTATCACGTTGGGGTAGCTTCCTATCTCCGTCTTCCTTGGTCGCCACCATTTATAGCTGGTCGCGAAAAAAAGTGAAAATTCACTGAAAAACAGATTTTGTAAGGCGTTGACAGAAACTTCATATAATGAACATGTTAAAACAACTGCAGTTCACTACTCATAGATAATGGGATTTTTAAATACCTCTTCAAATGAATAAGAAGTTATATTATCAATCCCTATCAAAACTGCATAATAACATCGAAAATAAGAATATTTATCTGATTATTGTACTGAATCTTTAAATTCTAGTTTCCCCGAAATTAGTTTGTTCATGCATAACCAATTGGTGTTGTAATCATCTGGATTGATAACAAACCTTTGTAAACATTTCTTTTTTTGTTACAAAATTTCCTTTTATTTTTTTAACCAGATAATACTGCCTTCATCTTGATGACAGGACTTTGTTTACATATCTGTGTGTTACCTGCCTATTCTTAAGCAGTCTCCTCGCTCTGGGCACAGCATCCCCCAATCCAGCCTTCACCTCGATGGCAGGCACATTCGCTCTGTCCGGGATCGTGGGCTACCACACCGTCTGACTAACAGACATTCCTTCAATAGCTCTGTGTTACCACACTTTTCCGTTGTTCAGGTCTAAGCAGTCTCCTCGCTCTGGGCACTGCATCCCCTAATCCAGCCTTCACCTCGATGGCAGGCACATTCGCTCTGTCCGGGATCGTGGGCTACTACACCGTCTGACTAACAGACATTCCTTCAATAGCTCTGTCTTACCATACTTTTGCGTTGTTCAGGTCTAAGCAGTCTCCTCGCTCTGGGCACAGCATCCCCTAATCCAGCCTTCACCTCGATGGCAGGCACATTCGCTCTGTCCGGGATCGTGGGCTACTACACCGTCTGACTAACAGACATTCCTTCAATAGCTCTGTCTTACCATACTTTTGCGTTGTTCAGGTCTAAGCAGTCTCCTCGCTCTGGGCACAGCATCCCCTAATCCAGCCTTCACCTCGATGGCAGGCACATTCGCTCTGTCCGGGATCGTGGGCTACCACACCGTCTGGGGTGTCACTCCTGCCCTTCATTCTCCTCTTATGTCTGTCACGAATGCCATATCTGGTATTACTGCTGTGGGAGGGCTCCTTCTTATGGATGGAGGATACTTACCAACGAATTCTGTTCAGGTAATGTATATTTCTTGACAATAAATTATTTTTATTCTTATAATTTTAGTAATTCTGAGAATATTTAGAAAATTTATATTTTCATGTCGTTTGAGTAGTCTCTAACGTATCCACTATGTTAGAGATAACTTTACAGACCACATCATTTATCTGATTATAATGGGTAGAAAGTAAAACTATTTGGTTAGAAAAGTGACTAACATATTTCTGCGAAATATCGCTGCTTGTGGTTTAAATACATAGCTCAATCTGATTTGTTTTTTTTTGCTCAACTGTTCATAATTTAGGGTCCACGTTTCGCTTTTCGGATTCTCAAAAGTAATACTGGTAGCATGTTTAATTGTTTACTTTTCTTTTGAAAACTAAAAATAATTTCATTTTCCCTATAGAATTGTTACATGCAATGCAATAATGGAGATTTAGTTCGAATGTAGGTTAGGTTAGGTTACAGTGGCCGTCCCAAGAGAGAACGCACATAGGCCGCAAGCCGGCCCCCTGTGATACCACAAAGAAAATTGGGGCTATTCTCCTCCGTCCCTGGTCCACTCGAACCACCTCGAGAGAATAATAAATCTAGACAGATCCCTGATACCAGTGGATGCTAAGTTCTCAAGATTGTCAAAGAAATATTCTCCAAATGCTTCTTTCCTTCTTTGAGCCAAACCAGGGCATTGACAGAGAAAGTGAGGAATTGTCTCTTTCTCTTCCTCGTTCTGGCATGCCCTAGTTCGAATGTAATATGCAATTTAGGTATGGACTTCTACTTGTTAAAAAAATAGAATAATCTTGTATGAGTTATTTTAATTTTCTAATGAAGGTTGTTTTCAATAAACTTTGCAATAAGATTAATTATCAATTAAAAGAGGGAGGATACTTCATGGGATCCTGATGAACAAACTAAAACATATTGTGCCTTAAAGATGATGAAAATTAACCAATAATTGTACAGATCTCTAATTCTATGAGTAATATAGAATTAACACATTAAAAATAGTGTTACTCAAACAATTATACACTCATACACCTGGGCATATTTTCCAAAATATTTATAGTCCTTCATAGTATCTAAAACGTGAAAATCTGAAATAATGTTCGCTCTTATGATTCCTTTAGTCTTCTTTTGGCAAATCTGTATTTTCCTTTTAACGAAAACAAACATATGGTAATGTGTCAATGGTGTATTACAATTTTATTTTCTCGTTCCTATGTGTATTTGTTGCATTATAAAATTTGACAAATTATTTTTTTATTATATTTACTGTCTTCTATGTTTTCGAACTATTATTATGCCAATTTTAGTTGTATGGCTGACTTCTGTTTAAATTTTCGATGTGGGGCCTTAATTACTTTAAAGACTGTAGTTTGTGTTTATAATTGTAATAACTTCACATAGTTGTTATTCAATGTACTCTTCAAATAATCTTTTATTTTGTAAAGGAACGATTTCATGCTGTATTGATTTGCAGTTGGAGTTTCAATTTTAATCCATCCTTATGTTTTGCCATCCGTTCTTGCTTGATGTTGCTTGTCTAATTTCTTATGAAGTTTCCTTCTTGTTGACAGGCTTTAGCTGCAACAGCTGCTTTTGTATCCTTTATCAACGTATTTGGTGGCTTCATCGTGACAAAACGAATGCTGGATATGTTCAAGAGGTATTGATATTCAATCATTGGTTAAAAATATTGTTTTGGTATTTGTTTACTCTTTTTTTTTATATTTGAATTAACATAGTTTAAATTCAAAACTCTGGAATACAAAAAGAAAACGAATGTACTTGCATTTTTATAAAGAAACTGTTGTTAATTTTACTAGAAAGTAGCAAGATGTGAAATGGTCTAATTGTTTATTAGAATTCCTTAATTTCAGGCCTGGAGATCCACCGAGTACAACTACCTTTATGTCATTCCTGGCTTAGCCTTCCTTGGAGGCTATGGAGGAGGTGTTTTACTTGGTTATCCTGAAATCCATCAAATGGCGTCATTGGCTGCTTCTTTGTGTTGCGTCGGTGCTTTAGCTGGTCTTAGTTCTCAAGGAACTGCCAGAATCGGCAACAATTTAGGAATCGTAAGTCTGTTTTGTTATCTCTTACTACATGATATCTACTGGAAGCCAGGTTTAGTTTTCTAATTTCAGAAGCGGTGTTTTGTTAATTTATTGCACAACTAGAGCTATTATTAACGCTGATGAACCGTGTAAAACCATGAATATATTGTGAAAAAAATCCTCGGTTTGTGACCTAACATGACTTTGGCTTGGTTTTCCTTGATTTATGAATGACGGTGGGATACGGCTCAGACTGTTGACTTTTGGACTGGGAACTAGATTTGCGATGTACATTTTCAAAAATCAAACCTGACATTGTACCTATCGTTACCACAAATCAAATAAATGTTGCATTGATAGTGTTCAAAGCATTTTTTGATATTTTCTATATTTTTCATGATCTTTTATGGAACAAGTATGACTTTTATATTAAAATGAATTATTTATTGATCAGTTAGTAGTTAGTTGAAAGTAAAAGATACACTACTGTTTTAGATAAAGATAATGTTTTTGTATCGTTTGACTGATTTCAAAGTTATCCTCCATTTGTGTTTATTTTAAAAATGGATCGTTTGTTGCAGATTGGTGTTTCCGGAGGCATAGCCGCTACACTGGGCTACATGTCCCCTGATATTGCTACTCTTACTCAGATGGGAGGTGCTTTGGCCGTTGGAGGTCTCATTGGGACAGCTGTAGCCAAAAAGATTCAAATCACTGACCTGCCTCAACTAGTCGCTGCTTTTCATAGGTATTGTGAAATGGAATTGTTTTGGAATGTTTTCCTTTTATCCGACGGATAAATAGTTTTTTTTACATCAAATATTTCCTATAGTCATTTTCTGTTGGTTATCCGAAATTGTCTTCTATAATTGCATGTTGGAATCTTTAGCAAAGGCTCTAGATTCTTCTTGTGTGAAATTGGAAATCTTGTACACGCTTTTATCGTACGGGAAATCTTAAACTCATTAGTTGTGCAATCCGTAATTGTGTGGTATTTACTCATTCTGAGGTAAAATGGATAAACCAACAAAAGTCTCCATACAAATGTCTTCCTGATGATGAACACAAAGTGTTCGAAACGCGTTAAAAAAAAAACTTCATTTGTATGGAGACTTTTGTTGGTTTATCCATTTTACTTCAGAACGGGAAATCTTGTCTCTCAAAGAGAGCATTAAGTTGTCTTGATCTTATATTTTGATAGGTGCTCGTTAAATATCTCTTCTTTTATAAACTTTAAAGCAGTAAAATTTAGGAACCTTGTTTTAGAATTAGATCAGAAATTTGGCCCACCCATAAAAAATAGATGATAAATAATAACTTAATCACATTTTCTACTCCTAGAACATACTGTAGGTGTTAGCCTATGAATGTAACATTTCGTCAAAATATTTGTTCAATGTTATTACAGTTAAATCTGAAATGGGATAATATTATGACTGTCAATAATATTTTAAATAACCAATTAAGTTGGTGTGCTTCTAGTTCGTCTGTATTTTAAGGAAATCAGAACAACGTAATTTGTATCTGAAATAATTTGTAAGAAGTCTTCATAAAACAATTAGATTTTTGTTTTTGGAATTTCGTTTTATTACCATTCAATTATAAGAGCACTTAGTAAGGTTTAAACAAATAATCGTATTAATACTGTGTGCAGTATATTTCAATAGTCCTTGTCGCCATCTTCATGCTACAAAAATTTATAAATGTTTATTTGGAGGCTGAACTATTTATAGTCCAAATACGTGAATAATTTTAGTGCCACCGATGTTAATGCAAGTTAAATTAATAAAGAGAGATACCGTCTTATCTCGTATAATGCTTTCGTGTCATTGGACTGGTTTCGCAGCGTTCATCTTCATCTTCAGAAGTATCTTATAGAAATCATTGGAGCTAGTGAATGGGAGATTATAAAAATCTAAAATTCTAGTGATTTAAATCGGTTACTCTTGAAAGTGGATAATGTTTGAAATGAGTCCATAGTAAAGTAATGATATTAATTGTCTGGAATAATTTTGTAGGTAGTTGAGTAAATTTGAAATTTTGATTAAAGTTAAGATAATTTAAGTTATCTAATCTTGACACTTCTGTCCTACAGTATTATAGTTTCTCGAGGTTTGGTTCACTTGTTTCACGCTGGACGAAACCTCGAGAAAGTGAAATACTTCAGAATATAAAAATGGTAATGATGGTGGTAATGATGAGATAACTTTATATTTTGTAAATTGTTAACGTTTGTAAAGTTTGTAATTATCCAATATGGCCACATGACTGTCCGAAATACATTGATAATTGTATTTTCTTGCAGGCATTTCTCATTGCTATCAGACTGTTTACTTTCGTGAAAAAGTTAATAAAACCTCTCAGTATTAACAGTAATCTTATTAACGTTCTTTTTAACTTTGTTGATATCCTTTTCAGTCAAATAAATTATAATTTATAATAAAATGATGGGAAAAGTGTATTTGATGGAATATATGGCCACAATTTCGATATAGAGGTAGATAAAAAGTTCGTATCGTAATATTGTGTGATGGATTTCAGTTTAGTATGACCTGTAGTATGATCAATAACCGTAGTTGTTACACCTGTTAAAAAAAAATACCAATTTTAAGTTAAAAGTTTTACTTCTGTTAAAAAAAGTAATCTTACTTTTAAAAGTAAAAGCAACTTCTAGTAAGTAATTACTTCTGAAGCTAAAAGTAATACTTCTAGTATTACACTATGGTAGTTTTGTAAATGCATAAAGAAGTAGTTCGTTTTTAATTCCATATCTTTTATTTTGATAAATCCACGTTTCTATTCTTTCAACTGTATATTTTTGACACTTGTAGAATAATAAGAAAACACCTTTTTTCAACTGAGTTATTGAAAAAGTTTTCTGTTATGAATGGGTGTACTGTTTTGTTTCTGAATTTACATTGTTTTTCTTTCAGTTTGGTTGGTTTAGCTGCAGTTCTTACTTGTACGGCAACCTTTATTCATGACTTCCCCAATTTAGCTACTGATCCTGCAGCCGGAGTAATGAAAACGTCCATCTTCCTTGGTACTGTTATTGGTGCTGTCACCTTCAGGTTCGTTCATATCTTCACTATATTAATTATATAATTTTAAATTTAATAAAACAGATAAACCTTAACAACGGGTGTGATTAAACGCCCGCACTGTGGTGGCTGTCTTGTTTATTCGGGCTGTCACCCGAATTCCTTACAATTTGTTGTTATCCTGAGATCAAACCATTCTATGCCTGCTCGTCTGCTTCTCTGTTGTGCTGAGTTTTCCTCTCTTTGTTTCCCTTTGATTCTTATACCGATATTACATTATGTGTGTGCTTATCTATTGTTCGTGTCGCTTTAGTTTATAAATCGTTTATAGTGAATGCCACAAAAGTAACATTGCATATCTGATGAATAATAGTTTTTGAAAGATTAAATACAATTTATATATTGGAATAAATTAGGTATCCTTGATAATAAATACAAGGAAATCATATACGTTTCGTATAGATACAAGATAACATTTATTTAAAACATTAGCTACTGTTTCTTAAAAAGTGTTTCTAATTAAATCCAAGTAATAAGATTGTGGACACTACTCAAAGATTGGACTTATCGTCGGCTGCAGAGTGGATAACACTTCGGCAGTAGAGTTTTGTAGTTCCGTTCATTTGTTTTTCATAAGTTTAAAAGAACCAACTTCTCTGTGGTATTTACTCATTATTTGAATTTATGGTAAACTACTCCACATGTAAATAACTACGGGGTTGTGGCTCACTTATAACTAAAATGTGTTCCAAATAACAAATTAGCTTAACTTTCCGCTCCTAGAACAGAGCTAAAAGTGAAAATGTTGATACAAGCATTAACTTTGGGTATATGAGTTAGAAAAAACTGGTTTATGTTCTTAGTTTCACAAATGGAATGAAGTGCAAACGATTGATTCATTTCAAATCTTAAATTAAAAAAAAAAATAAAGAACTTTCTAAGTAAAGGCATCTGCATTCTGCATCACTGACGAATGAATTTAAAAATGTAAACAAATGGCCAATTCCAGTTTTAGACTTTTTCGCGATTTTGAGTCCTTTATAATGTCAATAAAGAAAAAGTGCCTAATAGAAGTTTTAAAGAATAAAATTTCTGACTGGCTATATGTTTACAGATATTTCTAAAGATATTAGTTATTATCATTTTAAAATGAATATTTTGCTATGACCTTTTATATCTTTTATAGCTTTTTAACTTTTGCAGATTTATAAATATATACAATCTAATAATGTCTTCTCATTATGACCTCACTTAGACTAGTTACCTGATCAATTTACTTTGTTAGTAACTTTCCCACAGTGTATACAGAGAACTGAATATTTATATTTTGGCCCGTTTAAGCACTTTTGAAAAACGTACTAGAAACTCGCCTTCTTATATATGAACACTTTTTTCAGTTATATCGAGTTGACTTATGTAGAAGCATAGGTTATGGAAACTTTCTGGCAATATGGCAAAAGGAATCTCTCTAGTGCTTTTTTCTAGGATTATATTCAGTGGACTTATCAAATTTGGCTTTGATAGTAATTAAAATATGGAGGGGCTTTATGAAACAACTATACAATTCAATTTGATGTTTTATCGGATCAATAAAACTCATACGTGTCTTATTGATGTTGAAAAGTAAATGTGTATTATTTTTATTTTAGTGGTTCTTTGGTGGCTTATGGTAAACTGCAAGGTCTTCTGAATTCAGCTCCTCTCTTGCTGCCTGGCAGGCATATGCTCAACTCCTCCTTGATGGCCATAAACGCTGCCTCAATGGCCTATCTCTTTTATGAACCTAGCATGGCCGCAGGTCTGACCAGTCTGGCGACAGCTGCTACTGTGTCTGGTGCAATGGGTGTCACTCTTACTTCTGCCATTGGAGGTCAGTGATCGTATGAAGTTATGGTTTAATAGTAATCCAATATAAATAAGCTTTAAATGATTGTCTTCGAAAAAAATCTTGTACACCGGAATCCAAAATTAGTTTGACTTTCGAAAGACCTTGTTATTTAAAGCTGTGGATACATTATTAGAATAAACTTTTAAACCTTGCTGGCTTCATTGAGTACTTGGAACAAACAAGAAGAAATAAAAGAGGTTTATTCTAGCCATACGAGGTGATTCAAAAAGGCTCCCGATTTTATTGATCCATATTTTCATAAGGAAAAGTAATAAAAAATCATGTCATTTTAAATTTCATGTGCTATATAATAATTTATTGTGCGTTATTTACTCATGATTAGAATAAGGGGAGGAGACACGAAGTCTCCACACAAAACATTTTATCCAACAACAGATGTAACCTGAGGATGAACACCAAGTATTCGAAACGTTTGTACGTTGTCAATGCCACAGAAATTACTAGATATACAGGATAATTAAAAAATAATGATTCCACTCTTCAATATTTTAGTAAGAAAAGGTAATAGAAAATCAACAATTTATTTTCATCCAACGGCAGATGTAACCTGAGGATGAACACTAGGTGTTCGAAACGTGTCGATATTGGATAAAATCTTTTCTGTGGAGACTTAGTGTTTGCTCTCCTTGTTTTAATCATTTTTAATTTATTCTATTAACAATCAATTTTTGTTTCTGTTAACCATGATGTCATTGTGACTCCATTTGCAACATGGAAAACATAAGAGACTCTCTGTAAGAAAGTTTTAACAATATATCACTGTCTCTTGAATTAATCGATGCACCCGTTGTTCAATGGTCATGGATGCTTATCTGTGTGATGGAACATAAAAGTGCGATATTTTACTTAATGAAAAATAAAAAAATAATGTACTGTGAGATTTGGCAATATCTTGAGATAAAAAGCAAACACTGAGGCTTGTCCTGTCCTACCAATCCAGCGCAAGGCTAGTTCATTTCTTGCCGCAGTCTTATCGCAGGTAGATTACACTACTTTAGAATTATCGCAGCCATGTTGCTAGTGATGCAGGTAACCATTTAAGCTCTTGTAAAACAGTAAATACAGCTTGATTGTCATTAGAGTAAATTGTGATTTTCTATTGCCTTTTCTTACTAAAATATTGTATAGTAAAATCAGGGCCATTCTTTTTAATTATCATGTTTTGCAGTAAAATCTGTGGCACTGACAGCCTTATTGGTCGAGTTTGGAATGCTTCAATTTAACTTCATAAGGAAAATATATCTAAGATGTTTGAAATTGTAACCTTACAACCACTTTAATTTTATAAATATCCAAAGTACTCAAATAGTTTTTCGAGGAAATAGGTCCAAAAATAGTAGGAATAAATTACCAGTCGATGTTTCACCGAAAATTGTTTAGCTTAGGAGAACATGTGGAAAAATCCTTGTTTGCAAGAAACGTTAATATTGCCTGTGGCAGGTGTTCCTCTGTCGTTCTTATTGATGTTTATACCTGAACAAGTACCTCTTACTTGAAATACTAGTCACATCAAGTAATGAATACTTGATATATTTTCTCGACCACTGAATACCCAAAGTATTAAATTTATCCTTAAGGAAATAGGTCCAACAATTATAAAATTTGAACTGCCCGGGAAACACCTTCCACAGGCAATATCAATATTCCTTTCAATCAATGATTTTTCCAAATGCTGTATCGCGAATATGCCTTGATAATGCAGAACAATTTCGTCTATTTTGTTATCATTTTTGGACCTATTTCTAGAGCAGGTTCAGGTGAATTCACCCCCAGTGGTGATTGGATCTTCAGGTGAATTGTGCCCACAGTAAGTTTACAGAGTGAGGAAAGCTATTATAGGTTTTGACCTCTAATTGTAATTTCAAAAAAAAAATTGATAGAATATTTATATATCCATCAATAATTATAATTAGCATTTTATTTAAAATCTTATAATCATAATGACTGTAAAGTTGTCAAAGTGTATATACTACCTTGAAGAATAGGAGGGGATGACATTGGAAAAGGCGAGAGGGGTGAATGTGACAAGGAAGGCTGAGAACCTGTCCTAGAGAATCATTTAGTGTTTTGATATTCAGTTGTCGAGAATATATATCATTTATAAATTGATTTATAACATGTGAATAAGATTGGTGTTCCTTGCCCAGGAGCCGACATGCCTGTTGTCATCACAGTTCTCAACAGTTACTCCGGTTGGGCGTTGTGCGCTGAAGGCTTCATGCTTAATAACAACCTGATGACCATTGTCGGCGCACTTATAGGTTCATCAGGAGCCATCCTATCCTACATTATGTGCAAGGTAATGAATTGACTGTTACATTAAAAAAATGGAATATAATTATTACATATGATGATATAAATACAAGATTTCACATAAACATGTGAAATAACAATCAATGATCAAACCACAATATGAAATGGTCGAACCGCTTGTTGGGTTTTTGACCCTGACGAAGACCGCTTGTTACGGTTAAAATATCTTAGTCTTTTTTTTTCCCATTTCATATTGTGGTTTGATCAATGATGATATAAGTGTGTTTTATATTAAAATCATAATAGTTCTTAATCCAGTTAGCTAATTTAATTACATTCCTTTATATGCTGTAATGCTTTAATGTTGTTCATGAATTTTATTAGCTTTGTTTTCTTTCTCTCATATATCCGTCTGTATTATATATTAAACTTGATATTTTACTCTTTTTACTCTTTTAAAACCAAAAAAATTACTCACATGCAGACATCTGTTGGGTGAAATCCGGTGGTTGAGCTATTTTTTGTAGCTGTTTTTCCTTGGTAGTTGTATCTTAACAATTTTTATCTATGTGTCATTTTTGTGAATATATTACTGAGCGATGTACGCTAGATTTTCAACATCTCTGCTAAACCTGAGAAATATATCAGTGGTCTTTTTAATCAGTTTTAAAATTCTTAATTTTATTATCAGTGCATAGCATAATAGTAAAACTACTCACTGAGCTAAACTTGCAGTCTGAAAGTGGTATGAATTTATTTTAACATTCACTATTCTTTCATTAAGTGCTTTTACTAACTTCTTTTACAAGTGTTGTAATGTCCTTATACTTGATTGATATTATCTGGTGCTCTTTCAATATATCAACGAACTTATCAAAATCATGCTCAGGGACCACAATCCAACACTGTAAACCGTACAGTATTTCATGTAAATCTGCTAATAATATTACGAGTATTATAGGTATCCATTAATAATGCATATAAAAATATGTAAGCTTTTGTTGAAATACGAGCTTACATATAAAATAGTAAATAGCTAAAGTCTCCAAGTTTATCTTTACATATACACAACGTTTTACACAGCGTTATTATATGACTATTATTATATTATATTATATGACTTAGTATTATAAATTAATTATTAATTAACAGTAATTAATTATTTATCTCTGGAAAAATAAAAGTTTCCACATAAGATGTATTCAAACAACACTTTTTGAACAAGTTACATTCTTCTTCAGGTTTATATTAAATATAAACCAGAAAGATTAGCAATAATTAATTATTCTTGCTCACTTATTATTAATAATTCTAAGTACTTTCTGTTTATTTGTATTATGAATGTTACTTGAAGAAGGAAAACACTTTGTGTGATTTGTTTGTAAGTTTCTTTGTGGAGACATTTATTATTGATTTATTCAATTTAAATATTATTTAATATTAAATATTCAATTTAATACTATTTATTAATTCAATTGAAGTAAATACTAAATAGTATCTGACTATACAACTTCTGGAGTACACTTTTATTTTTGAGTGCATTTATAATTCCTCACTTTATAGTTGACTGATGGAATTGATAGTTTATTGATTGCAGGCCATGAATCGTTCCCTTCCGAACGTAATCCTCGGAGGCTACGGGACGTCGTCCACGGGGTCAGGTAAACCAATGGAGATCACGGGCTCTCATACTGAAGTCAATGTCGACTCTGTTGCTGATATGATTCGAGGAGCCAAAAATATCATTATCACCCAGGTATCATAATCATCTCTATGTATAAAGTTCGTGAATTGTTTGTTTTCACCCGATGGGGCATAGAAGACTGAAATTAAATACATATATTTATTAACTGAATAATGTTAAATAAAGGAAATTATCACTAATTCCCAAAATTGAACCAGGGTAGCAAGTGTCTTGCGTGCTCGCAGATACAGTAGTGCAAATTGTATTATATATAAAAGTAACAAAAAAATTTTTAATTTATTATTTTCGTATATAAACACTGGCAATAAACTAAAAGCATGGAACCAGAGGTAGTCCATTTTGCGTGCTCGACGATGACAGGAGTAGTAATATATTAAAAATAAACGTAGCAAAAAAATTTTGAATTAAAAATTGATGAGTTTAATTATTTATATGATAAAATAATGATTTTTTTTTAATTTAATTGCTTTATATTTGCTAAATATACTTACACTGCATTTATCTTGAATCATGTTAAGAATACTACATTAATAGCTTGGGCCATATAAGAATCTGTTTCGTGCCTTAATAAGAAACAACAATGAAAATTACCTTCAATAATGTTCAGTGAATTAATTTCAGTATCTATTGTTATAATTTCTGTGTGACACAAAGGGTCACGGGTAGTCTAGTAATTTATATCTACAGAATGCAGTATGTCACAGATCAGTTATGAAAAAAAGTTTAATTTTTAAGAAAATACGTGTTGTTTTTTTTCAAATATTAATTAATATAAATATTTAAAAACTTCATTTTTTTTCAAATTTTCTCGCAATATACATTTAAAGTGTGGCTTTTCTGGTTCAGAGCTTTCCTGAAAATATTCATAACCATTTCATGAATAAAAACTTTTAACAGTTATATGATTTTTTATATATACTGTGTTTGCACCACATTGATGTGGGTGTAAGATTTTTGTTATATTTAATTCTTTTCTCAATAATTTGGAATTTAATTAATATTAACGACCATAGTCATGCTAAATATTGATGTTTGCATGAGATCAACGTTGTTAACTAACATTGGACGTGGTTATCTCTTGGATGGGTGCACCACCCTACTTTTGTGACCCTGTCATTGTGGCTCTTCCATGTTTGAAATTGTTGCTAAATCATATATATTTCATTAATCTCGGTAATAAAAGAATAATTTCCTAATAAAGAAATTGATTTGTTTCTAGTTCAAATCAAACTCTCATATTGAATGATTTGGCTTTTATTTTGATATTTTCTTCATAGGCTGATTTGATATTTTTCTATTTCGTACAAAGGAGAAGAGGAAAATCAGGTTACAGTGTCTCGCAAATACCGGCTGCAATGACATAAAGACGTTTTACTATCGCGTGAAATTAAAAAAAATATGTCCTTTATGTTAAGTGTTATTTTTTATTACTTATTTGGTTTTAGCGTTTCGATGTTATTAAAAGGTGGTCAACTTTTTTTAGGATATGGCCTCTGCGTCGCCAAGGCTCAATACCCTATTGCTGAAATGGTCAGTCTTTTAAAATCCAAAGGCAAGAATGTCAGGTTTGGAATTCATCCTGTTGCAGGTAATTTTAATTTATTTAAATATTTTCAAATAAAAACTTGTAAACCTTTATATTTTTTTTAAATCATCATCAGTGTGCGTGTAATATTTAATTATATTTTATTTTTTGCTCAATAATGTCGAATTTGTTTAACTCTAATGACCTATGTTGACCTTTATGCGAGCCTGGGCCGTTAATCCATAGCGCTAACTCTAATTACTATAGTCATGTTATATATTGGCGTTATATCACTGATTTCAAGGAATATTGGATGTTGGGTGTGCTTCAGCACATGTTATTGTTGCTCTCTCATGGATTAAATGGGTGCCGAATCATGAATCAGCCACAGTTTTGCCCTTGTAAACATTGTTAGTCGGAATTTAGAAAATAGAAGGAAGTTTCTTGATTATTTATCATCAGTAACTTTTATTTTTTTTATTTTTATCATTTTCCGTGCTAATCTATAATGTGTTGGGAATTATGTAACGTAGTCTAAAAATATATCTTATTTTTTTACGTTATTTTTATATATGGGTCCACGTGCATATCAAATATGAACACATATATAAAAATGTTTTGCAATATGTTTTAACAAGCTTGTTTTCTTTTTTTACGACATGTGTTTGAAATGGCTATCGTGTTCAGTAATTCAGTTACGAATACTTGGACTATTTTTAAGACCACCTTGTGATATAACGCCAAGCTAATGGGTCCTTAAGCGATTTTTTATTATCTCTAAAGGATTTTAGTCCGCATATTCCTTTCATTTAACTAATATTCCTGGATTTTCGTTTTTTGGATGAGATTACTTCAAGTAAAAGTCTCTGAAAATAGAACCCACAGTCTGGAAAAGATAAAAGAGGGACAGAAAAACAACTGAAATTAACATCTACAGCACTTCTATAGTGATGTTAATTTCCGTTGTTTTTCTCTTCCCCTTTTTATCTTTTCCAGACTGTGGGTTCTATTTTCAAAGACTTTTACTTGAAGTAATCTCATCGAAAAAACGAAAATCCGGGAATATTAGTTAAATGAAAGGAATATGCGGACTAAAATACTTTAGAGGTAATAGAAAATCGCTTAAGGACCCATTAGCTTGGCGTTGTATGACCAAGGCTAAAGTGCCTTGGCTAAATAAATACGTATAAAAAAAGTATTGGTAACATTTCTCACCATTCTTTATGTGGCCTGAAATTTTTAAACTTCTGTTACAACTTTAATCTAAAATATTTAAACTTTAGTTGAAACAAGGTACCATATAATATATTTTAAGAATCAAATAAGAACATATAATTAATAAATAAAAGTATATAAATAACATAGAAATGTTATACAATACTCCACCAAATATCTAATTTAAATCATAATAACAATAGCCATAATTAGTCCTTTTATATTTCATATACATAACTGAGGAGAGAAACCTGACTCACGTTAAGTCAGATAGTCCTTGAAATGAACGGTGTATTTTTTCAATAGGCATTGTTGTTTTCCAATGCTCACACTTATAAGGCTTTCACCTTTTAGTGCTGTTCTAGGGGTGGAAATTGTGCCCATTTATTATTTGGCACCCATTTTAGTAATGGGCGAGCCACATTATCTGATGCATAGGAATTGTTTAAAGACTATTTCAAATAAGTAACAGTCTTTTTCAAAACTTGTACTGAATTTCTTCCTTAATAAATTAATGAACTTGTTATTTTTAGGCCGAATGCCAGGGCAATTAAATGTCCTTCTTGCTGAAGCTGGAGTTCCTTACGATGATGTACTTGAGATGGAAGAAATCAATGATGACTTTCCTGAAACTGACCTTACTTTAGTGATTGGAGCAAATGACACTGTCAATAGTGCTGCTGAAGATGATCCGAATTCAATCATCGCTGGAATGCCTGTCCTTAGGGTTTGGAAGTCAGAACAGGTTTGTTTCTTTTATGTATTTCATTAAAAACGTTATTTCATGGTTCAGTTGAAATGTAATTTTGTAAAAAAATATTTTACTGTGCTAGACGAGTTATTAAGTCTCAGTAATGCTTGCTTAACATTATTGCTAATATCTCTAGTATATTAATGAGGAAACATATATATTTATTTTTAGTAATTAAATGAAACGTTCCAGTAGACTTTTAAATAAAAAGTAATTAAAAAGAAGAAAGCACACAGAGATACAGGAATAACTCACTTCTATATTTCGACTATCGTCATTATCAGGAGGCGATGAGTCTTGCAGGAAGGCAGAGCGGCGACCCTTTGCCTCCTAATGACAACTATGGTCGAAATATAGAAGTGAGTTATTCCTATATCTATCTGTGTGCTAAATTTATTTTTATTTACATTGTCGATAAATTTCAGTAAAAGATTTAGTAGGGTGGGTGTTTGGTCTTGTTTAGCGTGCTTGCAGTTAATGAAGATATACAATTCGAGTCTTATGTGTTAACATTATATTATGAGAATCCTTCTTAACTCGCTTATCGTTGATGGAGCAGCCCGATCCCTTAGCATCTTCCAGAGAGTTTACTAACAGTAAACTGTTACTGCGAGTTCGCATAATTGATGTCAATTAAGCCGCAATTCGGTCTCTAGAATAAGACTAAAGTCCTATAAGATTTAGTAACAAACAATCAAACAACGGTTGGGGGATTTCAAAAATTACGTTTCCAGAAAAAAAAAAACTCGATTCTTCCTAGGTCACTCCTGTAGACCAACATCTGAAGAGTGCAGATGTAAACGTGAAGAAGAATTCTTCAAATCTAAGTGTTTGAAACGCGTTGTTAGTTTTCATTTTAAACCTTTTTTTTTGTGTGGAGACTTAATTTTTAAAATCCACCTATATGAGTAAATACTACAATATAACAGATTGCACAAGTAATGAATTAAATTACGGTAAATAGTTCGACATCTCTATATATAAAGTTCGTGAGTTTGTTTGTTTGTTTGTTCACCCATTTGCCGTCGAGATAGAGACCTGAAATTAAATATATATTATTTATTACCTGAATAATGTTAAATAAAAGAAAATTATTACTATATTCCCAAAATTGGAGCCATGGTAGCAAGTATCTTGCGTGCTCGCCGATTACAGTAGTGAAAATGTATTACGTATAAATGCAACAAAAAAAATTTTTTTTAATTTAGTATTTGCATAATATAAACACTGGTAATAAAATAAAGGCACGGGCCAGAGTAGCCCAGAGGCTTGCGTGCTCGTTGATGACAGTGCAAATGTATTATAAATAAATGCAACGAATACATATATAATAAATTACTACATTAAAGGTTAAAAATGAATAATTTTAGAAACAAACTTTAACACAACTGTCAGATAAAATACGAATGTTCTAAGGTATTATTGTAAAGGCACATTCCTTTCATCAATGTTATTTTATGTTAGGAAAATAAATTGAATATTTCAACTTACAAGTTTTTTTGTTTTAAATATATTTCATTGTGGATATGACTTGAATTGATGTTTTATTTATTTATATGATAAAATAAATGATTTTTTTTTACTTTTAGATGATTTTTATTTTGCTAAATATACTAACTGTGGGCCATATAAGAATCTGTTTCCGTGTCTTAATAACAAGAAAGAACAATTAAAATTATCCCTGTCAGTCTTGTTCAGTGAATTAATTTCAGTACTGATTGTTATAATTTCTGAGTGACACAAAGGGTCACGGATAGTCTAATAGTACGAGTAATTTCAATAAAAGTGTAGTGTCAAGAATAATTTGATTTGCAGTAATTCTTAATGTTTATTTCACGATTTAATAGCAGTTTTGTAAGAAATCATTGACTGTTTAGGTGGTGGTCATGAAGAGATCCCTAGGAGTTGGCTATGCTGCTGTTGACAACCCAATCTTCTACAAACCCAACACAAGCATGCTTCTTGGCGATGCAAAAAAGACTTCAGACGCTCTCCTCAACAAAATTAAAGAGGTTTACGGTGATTCAGCAGTTACTTCTGCTTAATTGAACAAAAAAAAAAAAAAAAAGAGAAAAGAAAAGCCTACCCAACCATTCCTTAAGCCACTCTATAGACTATTGCTCAACTCTCTATTAAGCTTTAGTTTTGTAACTTAACATAAAGTTGGACTTGAAGTCAACCCACAGCAAATCTGGCACGTGTACATTAACTACTTCAAGTCCATCTTGTTGGCTTTCTTTAATTATCTCCCCCGCCACGTAAAATGTCTTTTTGTGCTTATTATTATATTTTCATTATTTTCTAACTAATTCCATAAATGTAGTGCCAATAACAATATTAATTTTTATTTGCTTTTATTCAATTTTACTCCTAGGTTGGGTTTTTTTTACATATGTATTTTATATAAAAGTTTTACTATAATATTTAGGAAATTTGGATCTATTATTCGTATAAAGCAGGCGTAAAAATATAAACAAACCAAAATTATACTTATATATTAATTATATTTTTCTATAATGTATAATTAAACGAAATGTATGCGTGAAAAGGCTTTCTGAGTGTTGTTCAACAGCAAACTAAATTATGTTATTTCTGCAGAAGGTCTAAATCGTGCTTACCATCTGGTATGTTGTTGAGATCCAATGTTAGACTACTGATGCCCTGATACTCTGCAGCATATTCACTAATATTAACATTGAAGGGATTTTCAAAAACAGAAAAATCTTTTCCAATGTATTTTTTTTTCATCTAAAAATCTCTTATGAAACTTATGCTTCAAATTATTAGTTTTAATATAGGACTTGCCTTTAATATTATTTTACAAGATTGTTTGTTGCATCTTGAAAGGTTTTCAAAGATTTACATCTTAAAAAGTTTTCAAGATTGAATGTTTAAATACTTGCTGCCAGTTGTCTTAAGAAAATCAATAGGTTCATTAGAAAAGTATGAAGGTGTTAGCGCTCTTGATTTTTCTGTTGAAGAAATCCAACTGTCCTGTCCATATGTACTTCTTTGTTTATAGAACAATGCAAGGATAAAATAATGAGATATTTCAAACCTCATCCATCTTCAGAAGAAATTCCAGTATAATCTAGAGCAGTGGGTTTTGAGTCTTCTTTGACCTATTCATCTGCTTTCACGATATCTCAGAATATCATTTGAACCTTATTTTCAAGAATATCTGCTTCAAACAGAGCATTCTAAATAATATCCCTGTATGTTACATTAAGAAATGGACTAACCATATCCCCTCGTATAATGCTATTGGCATATTTACGGTTACGTAATTGCCATCTTCAAGAGGAATTGATCCAAATCGTTCTATCGTTCTAAGTAGTAGAATTATAAATTTATATTTATCATGAAAGCCAGGTCTTAAACTATTTATCATCTTTTAAGTTCAGATATATCTTTTCCTTTTAACTGTAGAAACGTATCGATTTCACAGTGCAACTGAAAACATTTTTTCAGCACATATCCTAACAAGCAAGTTGTTAGCTTGCGAGTGTCAGTAGTATATGGTAGTATGCGTGCCATTTTCTGCGTCCATGGTTTTCCTCCAAAAAAACAGTTCAATGGTCTTTGATTCTAACCTCGCATCCTAATTAACCATTTTTATAACAAAATTCACAACATTATCCATTTTTAATGTCTTGCTGCGCAATATGTACTTCTTTGTTTATAGAATAATGCAAGGGATAAAACTAATGAGATATTTCAAACCTCATCCATCTTCAGAAGAAATTCCAGTATAATCTAGAGCAGTGGGTTTTGAGTCTTCTTTGACCTATTCATCTGCCTTCACGATATCTCAGAATATCATTTGAACCTTATTTTCAAGAATATCTGCTTCAAACAGAGCATTCTAAATAATATCCCTATATGTTACATTAAGAAATGGACTAACCATATCCCCTCGTATAATAATGCTATTAGCATATTTACGGTTACGTAATTGCCATCTTCAAGAGGAATTGATCCAAATCGTTCTATCGTTCTAAGTAGTAGAATTATAAATTATATTACTTCTAATTCAACGGTGTTATATTTTATTTTGTAATTTTTCTAATTTGAAACTTTTATTATTTTCTATGTCATTTAAAGTCAATCAGACCGCCAATCAGAGAAGAAAAAAATTGTAAATTTGCAAAGTAAAATAAAAATTAAGATATATGATAATAATATGAAATTAGTTAGATACAGGTTAATAGGAGGTCTTGTAAACCTACAATTCAAATAATTGAGATCAGTTACTCTTGAAGATGGAGAACGTCGGAAAGTGGTTCAATAACTGTGAAACTTGTTTGTTCATTTCTTAATTTAACTAACTCTACTGTCAGAATAAACAATATGCATACATTGCATATCATGAGAATTTGTCTTTTTCATATTGGCGAATGTATATCTTCAGTTGCTATATATAGGAGGTAACTTAAAGAGATCCCTTCAATAGTCAAGATCATTATAAAATGCTCAGAAATGAAAGTATTCAAGTAGAAGAGGGAGAATTGGCAACAAGAGGCTAGGTAAAGTCTAATCCTGCGTCAATTTGATAGCTTCAATTGACATGATTGATATCGAATCATTCAATTTAGAGTAATCTGAAATTTAGAAGGTTACATGTAATCAGTCTGCTTAATCTGATTATTAAATAAATTGTGTATATTTCATGGTTGTTTGCACTCCTGATGATGGTGGTGTATGCTTAGAAACATTGGTCTTGGTGATTTTTTTTTTTTTTTTAATCACACTCGAGAATCCTTTTCCTGGATATTTCTGTTAAGATGTTACATCACATCTGTTAGATAATAAATAAGTAGTCAATATCACACTGCAACCTATACAACTGACATTGTGTCCATGTTAGGAATAATACAATAATATTATGATAGAACCTACCGTATTTCACTTTTTCAAGGAACTGAATTCGCAAAAACTTCTTCTAACTCTTCCTTTATTATTGCAGTGATTTCTTTATTGTTAGATTATTTTGGTGTTTTAATGTGGCATTACTGTATATATAATATATTGTAGCATTGTTGGAAGTTTCTCAAGGTTTTTGGTAAGAATATTGTAAATAACGTGCCTTTCAAGGTGTATATCTGTAGTTATAACTAATACCATTTCATCATTTACTATTAATTCCTCAAAATCAAAAAGAGATTTGGTCTGAAAAAATTCTATTTATGGAAGGTTTTCTTGGACTTTAACCTCCCTCCTTGCGAATGCTGTAAAATAGATGAAACAACCTGAAAAAACGATTTACTCAGGGTTATGTCTTTATTTTTGCTCTATGTCGTCATAATGCTAAAAGAAAAACAGACGAAACTGCTCGATTAATTTGTAATATCGGGTATGTTGATGTTTAGAGTTAAGTCAAAATGTAAAAAAAAAAATTGTTTTTCTCGTTGTTTTGATTTATTATTTGTAGAATAAGATAATAGCTTTCGTTATATTATTATAAAGTTGTTTAAGAGTGTACTTGAGACACGAAACCTAGTCTTGAGACCCATCCCACTTGTAATTTGTGCTCGAACAGGGATCAGGGAAACTGGGCATATGCATATTGGCAAGCAATTAATTTTCAATTTATGAAATTAATATATACAAACATTTCTGGTCCACCATTAGTACCTGACATGCAAGAATATTAGTGTAATTTGGAAAATGACTGTTGATTCTAGTTGTTTGTTGATATTATAAAGCAACAGAATACTATAAAACAACAATCTTATAAATATTACGAGATCTATAAGTTAACAAACCGAATATTGATGGTCAATGTTTTGTGTAGTGTAAAAACTATCGTTGTTGGCTTGAAAAATTTACTTGTACTTCAATTAGTTGGCTTCAATTGTCCTGTACATCTTCAAAAGGCTCAAGTCAGTAGAATCCATAAACCGTTTTTACAAATATCCATGTCATCCAAGAAACGAGATGAAATAAAATTCCATTAGTTCGACTTCCAGTGTATATGACTTTATAATCCAGTAGAATTATAAATAATACTATATTTATATAGTAAAAAAGTAAACTTTTCTGGCACTCATGAAAGTAGGTATTTTTTAATCTTATTGTGTTATTAACCTTAGTTGTCTCTAAGTTTGCTTTTCAGTGATTTTTATTTCAGTTTTGTAATCTGAGCTTTGGTTTGCTGTATGCACAAGGGAAATATCAACACTTCTACTGCATTGTTTTGTTATATTTTAATAGTGTTTTGTTTTAGAATAAAATTAAAATCAAAATAATTATAGTCAAAATAACTTTAACAGTACACATCACAATCGTTGACTAAAATCATTAATACGAATCACATATTTATATTCTCATATCCCGCCAAAAGTAGTAATCAAAGGGTTGAAATGTTCTTTGTAGCTTCTCATTTTTTCGTATTTCACTTTTATTGTCTTTTTTAAGCGTCTTTCATCTCTCCACTGTACCGATAGCATGGTTCAGCACTCTATCCTCCGTTGGGATATATATTTGTTAAAAATATTACAGGCTATCGCTGATTATTGTATAAAATTCTCAAATGGTTGTGTTAATGTCTCAAATATTGTAACTTAAATATTAAGATGGCAGTAATCGACTGATTAATCTTTTAAATTTAACGCAACAATAATTTATTTAAAGATTTGTGTGAACTTATTTTTTTTTTTATAATATAAAGGTCTGATTTTATTGTAATGCAGGCTCATTAACTGTAGTTCTCTCTCATTATGTAAAGGAAAATTTATTAGAATCGAAGCGTTTAGATAACAAGGCATAATATAACAGAAAATCCTATTGAAAAATGTTATATTACCTTACTAAGTTTCTTTATTGTAATAAATTGTAACCCTGAGTTACACCACTGGGTTAATTGTATTCGCGAAGGAATGAAATCCGAGATCAGATGGGGACATATAATATAAGCTGACTGACTGATAGTCGAAATGGCTCCTGCCATTTCCCCCCTACATTTAAACTTGTTTAATGTTATTATTTTTAGTTTAGTCTACCTTTTGGGAATTTTGAGATGTAATTATATTGTAAATACTATAACGAAGTTTACGTTATCACCAGGGCTATGGAGTCGGACCTATTATGGCCAACTCCGACTCCGACTCCTCTATTTTGTAACAGCTGCCGACTCCTCGACTCCAGCTCATCTTTTTATAATTAAAAAACAGATGACGGATGGCTAATAATAAGAATTAGTACTTTGTAGCTTTGGATGTAGCTCTAAACCAGACGGGGCCGTTTAATCCATAGGTCATAGCCGAACGAACAACCTCATTATGACAAGGTCCTTGACTGAGTCGATCGCCAGGAACGAAAGACTAATAAACATCTTCTATTTAAGCATTTGTATTATGTCTAAATACGAAATTAAATAACTAAGAAGTTTGATATTATAATTACTTATAACATAGTAAACACTGAACAAGCAAGACCATATATTTTGTATTAAACTAGACATTTTGTGTTTCTACTATCAAATGTCCAATGTCCTTCTCCGAGGAAAGAAATCTACTTGGACTAATTAATCATGTTTTATCATTTATCTCATTTTCATCTACACAAGTAATAACTAGGTGAGGAGTCGGAGTCGATTGATTTCTTCCGACTCCGACTCCTCCAGGTCGAAAATATGCCCGACTCCGACTCCTACTCCACAGCCCTGGTTACCATAACCGTTTTGAAGTGGTTGTTTTGTTATGTGCCAAATCCTTCCGAATTTTTTTTTGTTTTGTCTTTTTACTATTATTTTTTTCCTATATTCAATAAATTACTTAAAATACCTTTAAAACCTTATTGATTAATGTAATGCTAATTACATTAATTACACTAATTAACAAATCAATAAATCAGTAAAGAAGGCAATAATCAGGGAATTACCTATTACAAAAAAAAACCTATTACCTATTACTCTGCAAATTAGCATAATATACTAAAATAAAGACCCTGAGTAATGTCACATGATAGATTAATAATGAACATTATATATCATATAATAAATTATAATTATATATCGTTTTAAAAAAGTCTGTATATTTAAAATCAACTAAAAATTCCTGAGGAATTTGTAAACATTAATAAATGAATGAATTACCACCAATGTTCGATAAATGTATGATTCCATCTTAAATGGATGGATTATTTTAACAATTTTAAAAGTGAAAATATGTTGTAAAAAATACTTACCATTTACTTTCAATTTCACGTACATTTAAACCTTGAAGTTATCAAATAAATTTGACAAAACATCGGCAGTAATGTAACGGATTTGTTAATGTGATCAAAACCCTCAAGAATATATATTTATATTTTTAGAGTTACATTAGTCGAGATTCAGTTGTAACTGTTGTTTAAAATTAACATTGTTTTCTAAAATAGAAGAAAGTCCGAGTATGTTGCATAGCCTAATGAGTAAGACCAAGCAATTTGAAAAACACTAATTTTGAAAAGTTACAATGTCTTTGTTATCTCTTTAATGGTGCTTAGTTATTAATCATTAGCAAGGAATTAAAAAAAAACTATATTGTTGAAAAATTAAAATAAAAAAAAACTTGTAACTGGCCCACGACTTATTAATAATTAATGAGTTATCAAAGAACTGTAGTAATGAATTAGGCAAGTTTGCAGTGATCATTAAAAATTGAACCAATTTTACAATGACCAATTAAAAATTCAATATATATGAAATTTTTCAGTAATTACATGTGACCTAGATATATGGGAGGTTACAAATGTTTCATGTACAAATTGTAATTATTGTAGTAATTATGAAATGAAATAATTATTTATTTAGTTATGTGTATTTTTGTAGTGTATTGAATACGATCATAGAAATCAATGTTGCAGGTTCATTGCTGGACAGTGAATTAAATATATATTTTCATGTAATTACTAATAAATTCCTATTTTATTTTCAAATAATAAAGTATATTTATTTTAAATATTTTGTAAACGTTGTTGGGAATATGACTTAAATCTTCGAAAATAATTTTAATCTTCTAATGTTTTATACAAATAACGCGTTTCGAACTCACGATGTTCATCTTCTTGTATCAGTTGTTGTGATGGACGGAAGGGATTCATCAATCACAACACTTTATAATAATCTGAAGGAGAACACTAGTGTTCGAAACGCCTTGTTTGTATAAAAAAAAATGAGAAATAGGGACATATTTTCTTAATATGAGTAAATATTAACTAATTGAACAACTTTTAAATTGAAATAAAGGTTTTTTTTGCAACAGTTTGATTATAAATTCAAAAGGTATTTGGTCTTCTAATTCAATCAAAATGTAAAAGATCTAAAGTCATAGATTAAATGTTGTTCTTGATTAGTTTCAAACCTTCCAGATCATCAAACTTGATTGAATCGATTGCTGATGAAGGGTCAGTATGTAATACAATGTACGTATGTAAGAAATATAGCTGTTTATGATTTGTAAATGAAATTTAAGTAAAAAACCAATATAAAGCACTCCATTTTTTTTATCATAGCACATTTGAATCTCTTTGGGATATTCCCTATTCTATTAAACAGTTATTATTGTAAGTAACGTATTTTGACAATCTTAAAATGTTTTGAAACTGGTTTTCTTTAAAAAAAAAAACCCTTTTGATATATTGAAAAGAGTGTTTAATTTTAATTTAATTAAATGGTAAATGTAATTAACCAATAGTTTTAATGAACTGTCTGATTAGTAAAATTGTTATCAATTAATTGAAGTACGCCCCTTATCATCTCCAGTTCTGATTACGCTGTAATTATATTTTATATTACCTCATTGAATTATATGTAATACTTAATATTAAACAATTTTCGAGACTTATATTATTGTGATAAATTTTAGAATTTTTCTATTTTATTAAATTTTTCTGGCTGTTCTATCAATCTGAGTAGATTTATTTTTAACTCTATTTAGCTTCATTACATAATTATGAATAACTGTCTGAAGACTTGTTATTAATAATGGAATATATTTTACTTATTTTGTAAATAAAGGAATTATATGCTATTATTGAGAATTATTTAACTTTTCATATTGTGTTATGTTTTATTAGTAATCAGTTTCCTTTTTTGGGTGCTGAATATTAAGATATCTTTCCCTTATTGTGTAATATATTGATATTGCCCAAAAATAATTGGGTTGTTGTTGTAATCTACAGTTATATAACTATATAACTTCATTGCGGTTAAATTGTGAAACTTGTTATGTTAATTAGCGTTCAGTATCTGAACACACCTTCTCATAACATATAAAACAAATGTAAAAAATGGAGTCAGGGGTATCTGAAAACGTGTAAATCCTTCAGAATTTCAAATTTGATTATTTCAATGGCATTTATACTGTATCTAAAATGAAAATAGTTTTGGTATGGTATTGGTAGTAACACTAAATATAGGTTCTTCGGATGATGTGAATTTAAATCTTTGATATTTACTTATAATTTTTTTATGAAATGAAAAAAACAAGGCAATAATTTGAATGATATTTGTTTTTTTTTTTAACTTGTTTCATGTTCTAGAACTTTGGCAAGCCTATAGTCAAACATGTATTACTATATTTGTTTATGGAAAAACTTGTATTTAAAAGGTCACTAATTTCAGTTGAGAAGTTGCTAATATCGCTTGTTTTTTTTTTTTTATTATTTGAGAGTGACTATAGCATTGCGTCTTAAAAAAACACTATTGTACTTCCTCTCTTCTGTACTAAAGTACCCCAGCAGTTAGCTTCAACGCCTTCAAGAAGCTCAGCACTTTTGCTGGTTCCAGCGGTAAAAGTTTTTCTATGGTTTGTTGAGTGTCCTGAAGCACCTGCTTCTCTGCAGCAAAGTTGTCTTACAGGTTATCAGCAGGTGCAACGGTGTTTCTTCCTTTTTGCAGAATCTCCACAAACCATCATTGATAATGTCCATTCAGGCTCTCTATGTTTCGTGAGAAAGTACTTCCTTTCTCCTTCTTCGGGATGGTCTTCTTCGGGTCCTCAGGTGAACTTATGGGAGGTTCCCACTAGTTAGCGCTTTTGGACCCTCTACGCTTCCGGAGAATGGTCTCCAGACTTCCTCCTCCTTACAGGGGAAAATCCCTGAAGCTCTATCGGTGGTATTTTGTCCGCTCCGGCAGTGCACCGCATACCGGAATCGGTGGTATTTTGTCCGCTCCGGCAGTGCACCGCATACCGGAGTAAGGCTATTTACTCAAGGGGGTCGCCTGGTGTCCTTGAGGATCCGTTCATAATACAGAAACCCCTGTATCATCCATCCTCAGGCTCAGTCCCTGCATATAGCAACTTAACAGAGTAGCCTCGTGAAAGCCAAAAGTTGGAGTTGAGTGTTAGAGGCGCTTAATCACTACACCATCGCTTGTTTTGGCTGATGACTGATTTATTGAGATGACATTTATAACAGCATTTGTTAGTACACCAGTTATGATCAATTTTGGTACAGTCATTCCTTAAAACATGAATTATTGAAAATAACACTTAACTTGTTTCTTAACCGGCTTCATAATTTTCATAAAAAAATACTCTCGTTACTTCGTCTACCCAATGAAGTATATTTCTTATAGTTGTCATTTTTCAAATGATCACCTTTCATCTTATGACTTGAATAACTGCTTGGTTGAATTTTTTGTTTATATAAGCAAAGTGAAGAAAGTGGGGGTTGTTTTTCTTAAGCCCAAAACCTAGAAGGAATAACTTAATTTTTTTAATTGCATAATTTGCTGACATCGAGGGTAAACTTAAGGTCCATTCCAATTTGAAGAATACCACAATCAATGGTTTTGTGTGACATGATACCTGCAAGCAGCTTTTGCCACGGCCTAGCCGGCATCATGTGCCTAAGCACCACGAGTCCCGCTTTCAGTTAGAAGAAGAAGTGGACATACCTCACAGTACTCAAGGAATAAGGGAAGATGGGAACAGCTTCAAATGGTAAGAGGACAGGAAATTTGATATTATTAAAATAGGCGTGGAATGGCTGAATTGGAAGAAGAATTCATCGGAGAGGACGTAAACTGTCGGTCCCGAGTCTGTGCGATGTCAGGCACTCATTGAAGGTCCACTACTCTAAATACATTTGAGTTAGGCAAGATTTAGGACTCCCAATGTAGAATCAAGTAGTATGGCTAAAGTAGCACTAAAATGGGTGCTGAAGAATAAATGAGCCTCAATTTCCACCCCTTAGAATAGCACTAAACGGTGAAAGCCTTGTACGTGTGGGCGTTGGAAAACAACAAACCACAACTCAACATTGTCTCCTCCAACACACAAATGATCTGTTCGAATTCCAGGTTAACTCAAGTTTTAGTTTTAGCTGTAAAATAGATCAACGACAGTCCTGATTTAGTCGGTCGCAGACATTGGAATTTTCCCTAATTGTTGAAGAAACTGGCTTCCTTGATCTACGAGCATCACTTATTTTTCCAGGGATTGTTGGAAAGGTAAGTTTGTGACATATATGAGGAAAACGTTTTAAATTTTCTTTGTACCAATCGATATGGTTTAGGATATAATATTAAATAATTCCATATACAACAAAATTTAGACAGTCAAGAAAAACGGAAAACAATGTTCATATGTCGCACCCTGTATTATTTGCTACAACTTCCAACAAGACCAATAATCATGTAGAAAAAATAAATTTCTTTATAATAAAAGTAAATAAATGTATGCAAATTGAAACTCTAGTGTAAATGTGAATAGAATATTAAATAGTCTGTTTTACTGCTTATTTAAAGATATTGAGAATATGATTTCATGTAAATAAAATATAAATCAGTGCTAAATATAAATATTTTTTATGAAATCAGAGTTGAATACAAATATTATTTATGAAAGGATAAATGTTTTTAATAATTTTTTTTTATAGTGGAACAGCCATTTTTGCTTATCAAGGCAACACTGGTCAATTCATTTTAAGTGTTATTTAGCTTGTTGTTGAGGTTGAATATCAATTCGAAATGGATGTCAGTTTGGATGATATTATTAAGAAGAATAAGATTAAAAAAGGTGCAGTTGGTCGAAATAAAAGGTTAGTTAGTAAATCTTATTTACTATAATAGTTTTTATCTGTAATGGTGATAGCATGACTATATTTTGTTTAACGGTTACATTCATATTGCCATTAGTTCTTAAAGCTGTTATATCCCTGAAGTTTTTGTTTTTATCGGTGAAATTGTACTGGATACTATTAGTTTTGGTGTTATTTTATTTGGTATGATTGACATCTATCCGTTGCCTGTCTGAATATTCATTAGAATATAATAGCAGATATTTCATTTATTTTTTTAAAAGTTGAAATACATTTTTTGTTAGATGGGTTACAATGTACAATGAGTAATGGACATTGGCTTCTAGAATCGAGTTTAAAATTTACTTAAATGTGTAGAGGTTAAAGTGATTTTATTGAAATTCATCTATGAAAAACTTATACATGACACAAGTAGAAGAGTTGTAATCTAGTGATAACTGTAATTAGTATTTACTATTTATTAATAAACTGATTTAAAAAGTAGAAGCCCTATAGTTTTTAAAGAGGTAAAGATACCAACATCTAATGACATAATTCAAGCTTTCAGTAAATCTAATGGTGGCTGTCTCCTTTTTTGTTTAAAATATGCAATATAGTTGCTGTTTGATTCCAGGAAATACTGTGAAAACATTGCTTATGGAGACAGTTTTGTTGTTATTAATATAAAAAGAAGAAAAGTATTTTTTGACACAGTTCGTGTTTTTCCAGATCTTAGAATGTTTTCAGTGTTAGAGTATTTGCTATTAGTTTACTTATTATTTCCTCATGTATTACATAGTACGTTAATGATGTAATGTAATGATGAAATGTCAGTTGTTAAATTAATCAGCATTGAACAAAAATTAATCAAAATACAAAGAATTATTATAGCTAGGTTGTTACTTTAAGAAAATATGCTTACACTTTATATTGAATTAAATGGATGAATTAATACTGAAATCAGTTTACCACCTAGTGATGATGATTTTTTTTGTTTGTTTTAGAGGGGGTAAAAGACTCAATCCACAGAAAAATGTAAGCGCTCCAAATAAGATGAAAAATGGCATAGCAAAAAAAGTAAGCCCTGTGGCAGCTATAAAAAAGGTCGGAGTAAGTGACTTAAGGATGCTGATTGCTTCAAAACCTAAAAGTTCTGTGAGAGATGCTCGGGAAAAATTAATGGGAGGACCTATTTCAAGAGGTAGACTGGTTCCCTTTGATGCTAGAGAGCGCATCAACAGGAACTCCAGAGCTACAGAAGTAGTAAGTTGATTTTTTAAAACTATTTTCATTACTTAACTTCAAATATGTCTTGCCAACGGATTTTTTTCAGAAAATTTCTCTTTGCATACTACGTATGATTAGGTAATATTAGAAATGAAATAATTATTCATTATCACAAATTAAAACTGAACTCATTCTTTCAACTTGTCAGATATTCAAACCACTGCAGCTAACGTTTACTGATTGTAAAGTGTAAGCTCTGTCAATTACTACTTGTACTTTGATACTAGGAAATAATTTTGAAGCATCCCTAACAAAATTTCAGTGTCACTATATATCAGAGAGTAAACTCTTTTTTTATTCCAGTCATATACATTGCTGACAAGAAATTCATAATCTGTCTTTTTATTTAATATTTGCACTTATTAGCTTCATCTTCAGTGAGGTTCTAGTTATGAAAAACTTTGGTCCATTTTTTAATTAGTATTCATTGATTAATCAAATAATAAAGTAACGTATAAACTGGAGAGGTTAGGTGAATTATTCAGCTAAGTAATGTTTGTTTCCAAAGTAGATGGTGGTTAGGTTGCAGTGGCAGTCCCACAATGCGTGACCAGTGGCCGTGCGTTGGTTCTTTGTGATACCACACAATGCAAGATTGATTCTACAGTGAGAGTCCTAAATTTTGCTTAATTCAAGTATATTTAGAGTAGGGATCTTTAACGAGTACCTGACATCGTACAGGCTCGAGACCGACAGTTTAACGTCCTTCTCCGAGGGACGACGTGCACAGATTTATTCACCTCCCGCTTGAATAGATCAATTGAACCCCGGTCCTATCAGTTCAGAGGCGAGTACGTTAATCACTTAGCTAACCTGGCCCCGAAGTAGGCATTTAAAGGCTTATTATTGTTCTAGAGGCGGAAAATGTAGTTGATTTGTTATCTGGCGTTCATTTTTGATATCATTGATCTGCAACACCTGTCTGGTTCTACATCGGCAATCCTAAATTTGACCCCACTAAAGTTACACCTTGACTCTTCCTTCCTTTATACTTTCAAAAGATACATGACGGTCTATTCTTAGACCGTAACTTTGCCATAACTTATGGCATAGGTTATGTTGCATAGGCGGTCCATCGAGAGAACACACGTAGGTCAAAGATTGGCCATCTCTCTGTGACATCACACTATGAACATTCTACATTGGAGTCCTACATTTTCTCAAACTCAAAGTGATTAAGAATACAGGTCTTTAGCAAGTACCTAAAGATCGTTATTCTTTAGGTACTACAGAATATTACCTAATATCGTTTAGGTTCGGTAATATTCACCGTACTGGCTCGGGACCGATAGCTTTAGGCCTTGTCTAAGGGATGGCTAACAATATTTTCCATCTCCTACATGAAAAATCTAGGGTCATTACCAAGATTCGTACCTCCAATCTTCAGTACTAATAAAGGCAAGCACGCTATCTGATAGATCACAACTGACTCCGTCCCTCTAACCTAAACTTGTCTAAGGGTCTTGAACAAAACTCCAGTAAGAAAATTTAGATGTAGAAAATGATATTATTTTATTATATTTAATACCTTTAATTTGATTATTAATAATAGTTTGTAGTTAATTTTGATATGTATTTAATCTTAAAAAGATATATGAGATATAATATAATGAAATAATAATAATGTTAATAATAATATAATGAGATATAATAAAAGATATAATAAGATATATACTTTAGTCTAATAGTTCAATAAGAATGCTATACATTACTCATCCATTCAAGGTTTATCTGCTACTGCTTTATGTAATTTAGCATTTGTAGCTTTATTCGTTTTGAATTGAGACTAATAAATCAATTTTTTTTTCAATTTATTGGTATTATATGATTGAAAAAATGTCGACCTTATGTCCTTGCCTGGTCAAGACAGGACTGTAATAAGCCGTCAATCCATTTTTGGTATTTTTTGATCATTTCTGAGTCCTTGTGACTGGGTAAAAAATTGAAAATCATTTATATGAAGATACAACACTAGTTTTTTATTATTAAATTTACTATATTTTTATAAACATTCTAATGTGATAATCAAACTCTGTTCGATCTAGTTGATAACACATCAGGTTATATAACAAATCCATTTTATTTCATGTTTTGATTAATAATTTATTTAATTAATTTTTTTTTGTTAAAATAACCTTTACTAATGTTACACTAGTTATTATTCCTTGTCTGATTGGGAATATCATTTTTTATTATTTGTTTATTTATGGTAATGTGAAGTGTCGACCAGTTCAGGTTTTTAAACTAGATTTTGTGATTTTCAGCTAATGCGAAGCGGAAGAGGGAAATATGAACCTTTTTTGATACCTTACCGTACGGTTGAAAACAGAAATAGAGGAAAACCTGCTTACATGGATCTTGAAGAAGCCAGACTAAGTAACTTCATATTTACTTATACATATACCAAGCGAATAATGATATATATATGTATATATATATATTTGTAAAAGTTGGGAGCAGTCCTTCTTCAATGCATGCTTTTAAAAACTGGATGTCTGTTTCCACTTGGTTCAATTTCGACTTATATTTTTCCAAATTACGAAATTTTTTCTTTAATTCAGAGCTCAACTTAAAAATTAAATCACCATAATTTTTTAATTTATTATTGGACATGTTTCGGTGTTACATCCACCACTTTCAGCAAAAAAAACACAATTAAAACTACACTTAACAAATTAATCTAATACTTAAAATCACATTGCAATAATAAACAATAAATGAACAGGTTAACAAAAGGTTACATAGCCAGGTTTGGGGTTATTAGTGTTGGCATAACCAGCCCTGGGTTTCCAAACAAGCGCAAATGGCTGGTAAAGATAACTTTACCAATCAGTAAAGGTTGGTAAATCTAGGTTTGTTGCGATCGAAGATGGACAACGTCCAAAGCGCTCCAACTCCAGGATCTTCTTACGAGGTATGACGGTTTTACCTATTTCTAATATAAAAGAGTTGGAACCTCTAACTCTTGAGCAAGCAAACTACAGTTGACCATTTGTGAAAATGGTCCTGTCCCTTTTCAAATTTCCCGAGGCACTCAGTTTCGTAACATGAAATTTGTTACTGAAACTAAATTGCAGTATGATTGGTGCTCCTACTTTAAGTTTTTACTCAAGAGCAGGCAGTCCAGGAGAAAGAAATTCAGTTGGATAATGAACTGCTTCCTCATTACTAATCACTCTCTTTACTAACTTTTAAGTTCTATCTTCGGCTTGATATGGCGTAAGAACTTGTTTGTTGGTTTTTCCTGCCTGTTCATATTAAGGGCTGAGAATTGCTCGTTCACATAGCCATTTATTCTGAATAGATAGTACATCCTCAACTCTGTGAAACACCATTTCAATGATGTCAAATACGCAATATATTCATATGCTCAAATGAAATTAAATCAATCAACTTAATAAATTGCCAATCACCTGTGTATTTTCAAAATAAACCTGTCTGCGAAGTGAGCAAAATACAGCTTAAAGCCCCATAATTTCGCTTCTGCACTGAATTATCAATCTATTTAGAGCCTATATTTTAAGTTAGACATACACAAATCTAGTGTCAAAGTTTCAGCTCGCTATGTCTTATGGTGGCTGAGTTTTCTTGTGACAAACGTTTTTGCTTTAAACGTCCATAACTTCACTTCTACGTTGAATTTCCAATCAATTCAGAGCCTATATTCTAAGTTAGACATACGCAAATTTACTGTAAAAGTTTCAGCTTGATATGTGTTATGGTGGCTGAGTTTACTTGTGACAAAATTTTGCGGACAAACTGACAAACCGATAGAAATTTTTCTAAGGGTGGATTCGGTTTGTCCAATGTATGAAACGAAAAGAAAACTTGAAATGAGTCAGTTCTAAGCAATGTACAGACAAAATCATTATTTTATTTATATAGATTAGATAACTGATACGATAACAGCAAAATTTTCTATGTTAACAGAGAGAAGATATTCTGGTGGTTCCTTACTGTACAGAACAATAGATAATCATCATTCACCCTTAGACGAAATGATCGAAATTGATTCATGGGAAGAACCGTCAGTCCAGGACCTCACCAGATTTCAGGTAATCAACGATGTACTACTTGTCTAATATTTGCCGATGAATGATAAAATCCATTAGTGAATTAATTAAACATATTCGAAACCTGTTTGAGAAAGAGCAAAAAAAAGTAGTATATATTGAGTATTATATAAAAAGATTTCGCATAAACACGTGAAGTAACAATCAATGATCAAACTACAATACTAATTAAATTTAATAGATCATATATTATAAACATTATTAACGGTCTCTTCAAACTTGATACTTTCGTTACGAGGGCAATAGCCTCTTCTAAGAGGGTTAACAGCTAGCGGAGAGTTTTTTACTCTTTCTTACTGTACTCCTTTGTTTCCCTAAACATCCCTTTCTGGACATTAGTCCTTTCCTGCACTTTCACCCTTTTAAAAATAGCACTCTTCTCAACCACTTACCAGATGTTTTCTACATCTAGTGTTTCAGTTGGGTTTTTGACTCTGACGAAGACCGCTTGTTACGATTGAAACATCTTAGTCTTGTTTTCCCAATTCATATTGTGGTTTGATCATTATATTGAGTATTATATATAGTTTACAATATTGTTTTAAACGATAAAATATGGTTACTTAACAAGAGACCTTCTGACCTCGTATTACGGTGGTTTTCGTACCGTTAGACCTCTTTTGGCTGTGATTCTTCAAGAATTACTCTTGAAGTCCAACAGTTATTTACGTTTTTTGAGGAATGACTATTAGTTTCATTTGGTAATTTTGCACTAACCTCTGTGATGCATACAATATGCATTTATAAAACATGTGTCTCTGAATGAAGAAAATTAACTATATAAATTTTGAGATCTAGTGTTACAAGAATGTTCGCTGTCATTTATACGTCATTTGTAAAATGACTTTTTTTCTTTTAATTTTTTTTTATTTGAGAACAAAGTTATTTCATCCTTATCTAGTGAAGGTTAATGAGTGGTTCCTGAGTCCGCAAACCTTTGCTTCTGGAAGGTTGTCGATATAGGACTTCTACATTCTGAAGAGATATATAGTTGTTTATAGCAATTAAGATGTGTCTAATATTTATGTGGAAATATTTTAGTATATTATTATTATTATTATTAAAATTACAAATTCACTAACTCGAGAGGAAGAAGTTACCCATGTAAAATACAACTCTTTGAGTTATACAAATACAGAGGGACGCTGGGGAGAATCCACGGTGCCAATTTCGTGTTGATAGCTTGGGTTTGTCCGTTGTCATTCGATACCTTGTCACAGTCATTTCCCCAATCGGTTCCCATTGTTTGTCAACAGCGGCTGCTATTTATCGTTTCTGTTGACTGGTGAGTGAGTAAGAAGGTTTAGCCCAGAGGTGTCAAACGTACGGCACGTGGGCCGGACCCGGCCCACCTGGGAGTTAGATCCGGCCCGGGGTATAAATCTGCATTATATATATATATATAAATCAACAATAACTCTTGATATATACTATATATATATATATATATAATATTATATATATATATAATTATATATATATATATATATATATTATATATATATATAGAATCGGGTTACTCCAATTTCCTTAAAAACCTGTGGTTCTTGTCTTATCCGCCAGGAGTAGAGTGTTTTACTACATGCAGAGAACATGAAAGGACCACTTCGGCGAAACTAACACAAGGTGGTTGTAGCATTGAACATATGTTCAGCGTCTGTTGCTGTAATATCCACTTTTCCTTTATCCTCGCACCTTCACCAGAGAAATATCTCCCTCATAAAGGAGAAAAGTGGAAAGACAGTGTTGGATTTAAATAAAGATTTTTATAATTGACTTATTCTTCTTTGCACTAATTATTAGTATTAGTGAGTAATACAAAGAAATAGGCAGACTTTATTGTTACTTCTATGTAATTATGCAATTAGCGTACTGGTAAGGCCCACTTGAGATCAAACTAAGCTGTATTCGGCCCCCAGACGAAAATTACTTTGACACCCCTGGTTTAGCTAGAAGGCATCCAATCTTGTTTGGCCAATCTGTTGCCCAGTATATCACAATGCCCTAGAATCCGTTGCAAGTGGATGTCTGTGACACTTGGACGTTTACAGTTTTAAAAACAATGATATACATGGAAACAGTATACGCTGTCAACTTAATGCCAATTAAAAATTCGAATGGTTAAAAGTTTAACTCATTCAATTAGTTGAAAAATATTTAAAATAACGTACTTCAGAAATATCAACTTTGCGAATTCTCTTCTTCACCCTATCAGTTTAGTAACATGTGAGCATCCAGTTTACTTTCAAGGAAAGATACATTTCGGAATCCGACCTAATGGTTGGATGGTTCATTTTTCGCATGATGTTACTAACATGCTCTATGATGCTAACAATTATACTATTTAATTATGGTCACTTTTTTGTTATAGTCAATTACCAGAACTCTTCATCAAGATGATGGATGGCAATCATCAGTAGGTTACGGAGCACAAAATCAAAGGTATTTAGTTAAATTTAAATTTACATATATCCAATTATTGGAAGCTCTGGAAGAATATTTAGTTTCTTTAGTAAAAAATGTGTATAGGGAATCAAAATTTGAATTACATTTCAATCTAGGACTACATCTAGGTTAATTATTTCCGTGGAGAGTTTTTCACCTGTAGTATTTGTTTATGTAGCAAGTTAATAGTAGGGTAGCGAGAACAAGGAAAGATAGGTTATTGATCATTAGTTGCCTTGTCAATTGGGGTTGTAAGGTATTTGACCTTATACCTGGGTATACCTTCCTAACAGTCGTCTTGATTTCTGACCCTTTTCCCTTTTTAGCCGTCCTGAGATTAATTTCCCTCCCTTACTAACCAGTCTCATCAGCCAAGTCTAATCCGCTCCAAAACCCGACTTCTCCAAGACTCCAAATACAGTCCGGAATACTCAGGAAATTCGTTAACTCCGTTACCCAATCGTCACCAGCGCACGACAGTTACAGAGCCTGCATTCGTGAGCTGGTTAAATTCGTTTAATAATTAAAAATTTAATTATTATATTATTATAAATATAATATAAATATGATATATAATAGTAATATAATTATTATTTAATTGGTATATATGTGTATCCAATTTCTGGCTACCTACAGAACAGTGACGTGCGTGCAGTGAGGGTTGGGCAGGCACTGACTCACAAGTCAGATTTACAAACATACTGTAGGATGCCAATAGAATAGGGTGAGAGAATAGGAGCAAATAAGATGCTTCCTTGAGGCAGAGACACTGTCTGTCTCAGGCTAAGCATTTCCCCTGTGGATTTATGTATATCAATAAGATGAAAATATTACACACATACCAGTAATACTCATACCTTATCAATAACCATGGACAAGAAACGTATACTTCTATTACATGATACTGTCCTCAACAATCTTTTGGAAACGTACTCGAAAATGGGAACAAACACTGTCGCATGTGCAGAGCTTTTAGTTTGATAAGGCGAGTCCATGCCTTCTTTGGACTCTTGAAGAGTGTTCAAGGTATAGTTTCAATACTAGGACCCATAAATGTTTCCACGATTACCTAGGATTTAAATTGTTGACACTTTATCATCTAGACCAAAGTTTTTCAAACTTTTTTTGACGAGGAACCCCTTTTGGTTCCAGTAACTTTTCCGGGAACTCCAGATTCTAATGATTTCATACAATCATAATGTAAATATTTTCATATTCCTTTTTAAATAGTATGTATGTTTAAAAACAATTAAAAAAGTAATATTACTGCAACGTGAGTTTTTCGAATAAAAATTCAAAACTAAAAGATTTTAATTTTCATATTTTCCACTAGTGCATAACACATAAAACAGAAATACTAGGAATTTTAACTCAGAATTTGTTTTGTAATCATTTTTGGCTTTATAGTTGAGAGTTTGATTCTCAAGTTAGTCCCAGCATTAAACCTACTTCGGTATTTGGTTTCTATGGCAGGTTAAAGGGAAAATCCAGTTTCACATAAACAGGTAGTGGGTAGTAGCAGTAATGTGTGAAGTGCTACATTCGAGAATCAGATAGTTCCAAAAACTGACTAGTGATTCATTCTAAATATGAATAAAATTTTAACCACTTCTGGGTATATGTAGATATAAATATTATTCGGTTTCATGATTTGCAAGAAATATAGAATAAATCCATACATACAAAAAAAATTTAGAAAAATGTTTTTCACGGAACCCCAGACAGTCCATTAAGGAACCCACTTTGGGAACCTCTGCTCTAGACTTTGCCGAGACAACCTTTACCTCTAAAGGTTGCCCGGTATTTCGAGGACTCCGTTATAGCACCATTTACTCTTGTTACCTTCCACTCATAGAACGGGATGCATGACATTGGTTGGTTGTCATTTGTGAAAAAGCAATGGAAACAATAGTTAAATTTAAATACTATTGTAATTAATTAGTATTTTTATAGTGGATTTTATTTTAAATGATACGAATGGTTATGTAGTTTTTTTTATAAAAAAATCTTGAAATATGAATTATTTCTACTCATAATCAGTCGATTCGCGAAAGAGTGTCTTGTAATCAATTTAGTTAACACAATAGTAACGTCCTCCCTTCTCGACAGATAGACCCTGAGTTCAATACCCACTCTGGCCCTAGATTTATTCATGTGGGAGGTAAATAAATGTGAGCACGTCCCTCGGAAAGGACGTTTAAGCACTTCAGTCCTGAGCTTGTACAATATCAGGTACTCATTAAAGATTCCTACTCTAAATACATATAGGTAGGTAAAATTTGGAATCATCAGGTAATGTGGCTGGTCCATTACTAAAATGGGTGCCAAATAATTAATGAGCCATAATTTCCACCACTGGAACAACACTAAAAGATGAAAGCCTTACAAATGTGAGAGTTGAAAAACAAAGAAATTTATTTGGAATCTGAGATTTTAATAATATTAAAGTAAACAAACCCGGAAAGTAGGTGTGGTGGTGATTATTACTTGTACTTTGTAGTGCTTTACTACTGCATTCAGTAATTTAAAATTCATAACCTTTTTATCGTAGGCTACTGATATAGTATTAATCTCACAATTTCAACTCTCTAGAATGACCAGAAGACAGAAAATTATTTTCCTTCATTGAATTGAATGATTACTGAGCCCCAGAGCTACTTTAGAATAAATAAATCAGTTAATAATTAATTAATGTATCAGTAAACTTAATTACTTTTTTTTCATATATTTTCTTAATATCGTGAATATGAGTTTATTATAGATGTAATTATGTCTTTCTGTCTAATCCCTAAATGCACTTTGATAGTTCTGATTTCTCAAGTTAATAAACAAAAAAATAATTAGTAAAGCAATTGTATTGTGTGAAAATAATTTTAGCAATTAATTGATTTCTTTAAATAGGAGGAGTAATAATGTTAAGGGTAGACTGCAGCCTAACAGAGCCCAGGATGAAGGTTACCGAATTGTCGTTTCTAATTTGCAACCTTCGGTAACTCATGAAGATATACAGGTAATATTATTCATTATTATTTCAATAAAATATTAATTTTATAATGAACACAGGTGTGTTTGATAATTAGTTGAATCTAGAAAGAGTTTACTTCTGTATAAATTCACTTGTTCTGAGATTTTAATGAAATTAAGGTAAACAAATCTTATTATCGACTCTTTTTCTTTTCTCCTCATGACGGTTCAAACCGCATATTAGAGCCTGTTAGTACTTTTTTTCATTTATTCGGGTTTTTATTCGATTTTTGTCCGTTTTGAATTGTTTTTGCAAAGTTGAAGTATATATATATATATATATATATACATATATAAAAGTTCATATTTCTCTTCACACTTTCTAACTTCAAATTCCAAGAGATTCTTCCTATATTCTTTAGTAAACCATTGATCTCGGGCTGCTGGGCCCGAAGTTTTGATATTCGTAAATTTTGGTAGCAGTCCTTCTTTGACACACACATTATTGAAAATGACACCAAATTTAGCTGATACTGTTTCTTAACAAGTTTCTCAATTTTTCTAAATAACACTCTCGTTATTTCGTCTACACAATAAAGTACATCTCCTATGGTCGACATGTTTCGAATGATCAACATTCATCATCAGGACGTGAATAAGATCTAAGGTGAAATATCTGGTATATATATACAATATATACTGTATATATATACATAGTCTGTATATATATACCAGATATTTCACCTTAGATCTTATTCACGTCCTGATGATGAATGTTGATCATTCGAAACATGTCGACCATAGGAGATGTAGTACTTTATTGTGTAGACGAAATAATAAAGAGTGTTATTTAGAAAAATTGAGAAACTTGTTAAGAAACAGTATCAGCTAAATTTGGTGTCATTTTCAATAATGTGTGTGTCAAAGAAGGACTGCTACCAAAATTTACGAATATCAAAACTTCGGACCCAGCAGCCCGAGATCAATGGTTTACTAAAGAATATAGGAAGAATCTCTTGGAATTTGAAGTTAGAAAGTGTGAAGAGAAATATGAACTTTTATCTAACGAAATTTTGATGAAGAAAAAAGATATATATATATATATATATATATATATATATATAAATGATCAAACCACAATGTTTATCTGAAATTTTATATATATATATATATACACAATTAAAAGAAACGGTCCAGCGGACTTTTTTACAATAAAATAAAATAAAAAACGAAGGAAACACACAGAAAGACACAGACATAACTCACATCGATATTTCGACAATCGTCGTCATCAGGAGGTGCGAAGAGCGAAGAGTCCCGCAGGAAGACATGGCGGTACTGAACTCGGAAACCGCAGCCAGTACCCCACCACTTACCACCAAGCGGGGGAAGGGAGGGAAGGAAATGAAGAGCCAAATTAAGACGTAAAAGGAACGAGTAAAAATTATAACTATAAAAAAATTATAAAAAAGTAGATAAATCAAATTAAAATTAATAAAAATAATAAATAAAAAGTAAAATAAAAAATATAAATAAATAAAAAATAATAAATAAATAAAAAATAAATAAATAAATCATAAATAAATTATCGGTTGAGGTTGAGTCCGGGGGAAGAGCGAGCATCAAGTAAGCATATGTATGCCTCCTCTGAAGCTCTTAGGGTAACTTTATTGTTGGATTCGGGGATCTGTTTCAGGATCTGAACCCTGAAACAGTCATTGAAACTGAGTCCATGCGAGTTCGCATGGATGGCTACAGGATAGTTACTGCGTTGACCGACTGAAGCCCTATGACCATTCATACGAAGGCTCAACTTATTAGAAGTTAAGCCAACGTAAAAGGAGTCACACTGAGTGCAATCCAGTCGGTAAACACAGTTGCTCGAGGTACAGGAGGAATTGACCTGAACTGGGTAGGAACTATGGTGGAGAGGGGAATCGAAGGAAGGATTAGGATTTACAATCAGGCAAGTTTGACAGCCACGGCGTCCACATTGTTTCATTCCAGGAACAGGATTGGAAGGCTGAGGGGAAATATGAGAGAAAATGCTTTTTAGATTGGCAGGTTTACGGTAGGAAATAGAAGGGGGGTGATTAAAGATGGAAGAAGTAGAAGTAGAAGTAGACAGAATCGGAAAAGACTCCTTAATAACAGCACGAAGCTTATAAGCGCCAGGGAAGTAGGTTGTCAGGAAGAAGGAAGTGTTACTTCTATCCCTCTTGAGTCTGGGTTGGTGGGAGATGTCAGCCGGTAAAACACGACTAGGATGACTGTTTCAGGGTTCAGATCCTGAAACAGATCCCCGAATCCAACAATAAAGTTACCCTAAGAGCTTCAGAGGAGGCATACATATGCTTACTTGATGCTCGCTCTTCCCCCGGACTCAACCTCAACCGATAATTTATTTATGATTTATTTATTTATTTTTTATTTATTTATTATTTTTTATTTATTTATTTATTATTTTTTATTTTACTTTTTATTTATTATTTTTATTAATTTTAATTTGATTTATCTACTTTTTTATAATTTTTTATAGTTATAATTTTTACTCGTTCCTTTTACGTCTTAATTTGGCTCTTCATTTCCTTCCCTCCCTTCCCCCGCTTGGTGGTAAGTGGTGGGGTACTGGCTGCGGTTTCCGAGTTCAGTACCGCCCTGTCTTCCTGCGGGACTCTTCGCTCTTCGCACCTCCTGATGACGACGATTGTCGAAATATCGATGTGAGTTATGTCTGTGTCTTTCTGTGTGTTTCCTTCGTTTTTTATTTTATTTTATATTATATATATATATATATACACGAGTTCAAAATTCAAGAAGAGTAACATACAGAGTAAGGAAACACACTTACAGACTCAAATTTTCGTGTAATCCGTCTTCAGGGGTTACTTGCCGTTGCGTCTACAACGTGCTTGGTCTTTCTTTCTTTTTTCTCCTGAAGACAGATTACCCGAAAATTTGAGTCTGTAAGTGTGTTACCTTACTCTGTATGCTACTCTTCTTAGATTTTGAACTCGTGTATATATACTTATTTATTTATTATTTATAAATGAGAATAATTATTCACTAAATAAATGTGAATAATAAATAAACATGTACATGGAGAAGCAACAATAAAAACCTGATTCTGAACAATTCGTTTTAATAATCCCACTTATAATCTCTGACGAGGACCATTGAGAAATTGGGAACTAATGATTACAATGGAATTGATTTTATCATATTTTGACCAAAAAAATATTATTTATTTAAGCTACAACAAAATGAAATTTTCGATGTATGCATAATGAAATTTCTGAATTTATTTGTGAATATTCAAATCGTTTTTCTGTATTAATAAAGGGTTGTGTTTTAGGAATTATTTGAAGATATAGGAAGCCTGTACAGTTCTAGAGTTGTTCGACCAGGCACAGCTGAGGTTGTTTATAAAAATATGGATGATGCAGTGAAAGCAGTCGATACGTACCACAATAGACAGTTAGACGGATGTCCAATGAAATGTCTTCTGGTGAAACCGAGGTATGTCCACACCAAAAATTCCTAACTACAAATATTCCAATCTTTTAGAACTTAAAATTAATTTTTGTTAAAATTAGGAAACAAAAAAATTGTATCAGACTATTATAACAGATTATTGACTATTGTAACAGACTTTTATTAATTGCTTCATTCCCCATTGTTTCACGTTGAAGTAAAGTGTAATGGTCTATACCAGAGTTTTTCGACGCGGACCCATTTTGCTTCAGTAACTTTCTCAGAAACCCCAGATTCTAATGATTTCATACAATCATAATATAAATATTTTCATATGCTTTTGTAAATAGTATGTATGTTTGAAAACAATTAAGAAATAATATTACTGCAATGCGTATTTTTCGAAGAAAAATTCAAAACTAAAAGATTTTAATTTTCATATCTTCTACAAGTACATAACACATGAAACAGAATTATTAGCAACTTTAATACAAAGTTTATTTTGAAATCATTTTTGGTTTTATAGTTGAAAGTTTGATTCTCAAGTCAGACCGAGCATTGTCGTCTACTTTGATATTTAGTTTTTATGGCAGTATAAAAGGAAAATGTTTTACATAATTAAGTAGTGGGAAGTGGCAGCAATGTGTGAACTGGTATTTTTACAATAGAAGGAAATTCGGGAATCAAATAGCTCCAAAATCTGACTAGTGATTCATCCTAAATATGAATAAAATGTTGGCCACTTCTACTTACGTGTATAAGTATTATTCGGTTTCATGATTCACAAAAACACAGAATAAATGTATACGCACTAAAGAAAAAGAAATAGAAAAATTTTTTCGCTAAATATTTTTCGCGGAACCCTAGACAGTTCGTTAAGGAACCCCTGGATTCCGCGGAACCCACTTGGGGAATCTCTGGTCTATACAGATGTACAACTTTTTTTTAATTGTAACAAAAAGAAATTTAAAAAACTAATAAAACATCTAATAACATATATCATAGTTACTCATCATAATGTTACAGTTCGATTAACTGCCAACTTATTTAATTTAATATGATTATTAGTTTAGCCCATGGGTGGGCAAACTTTTTGGCTTTCTGATTTCATTGACTTCCAAAATTCATCAGACGGGCCGGAGTGAAAGATGGATCTCAACCCATAAGCGCAATCTCAATTTTTATATTTTACCCTCTTTTTGAATAAATGTAAGAAATGACAAGCACTGAGTAATTTAAGTTTAAATTCCTTAAATCAATTTCTTTTAAATATATATGTCTCATTACAAATAATATAGTTTTCTGTTCTTCATCATTTTGGTATTTTGATTTTATTCCACTCCATTTTCCTTTGATGGAGTATAAATGCGAGTTTTGGTATTTTTGAATAATTCACTTTTAGATGTTCGAAAAAGAGTTCATATACCAAAAATCCTTTCAATTTATTTGATAGAATTATTGATCCTGCTTTTGCAGTTTTGAAAATTAATTTATTCGTGTTGTTATTTCCTATCGTCGAAAGGACTCAAAATTTTTGTTCGATCAGATGTCCTTTCTGGAAACCGACACCCCTTTAGCATGATGGCAAATGTAGTATTTTACTTTTGCATAATTAAGTTTTCCAGAGCTTAATAACAATATTCTCTTTTCTGAGTGACAAAGATAGACTCATCATATTGAACCTAATATGATAAATGAACCTAAAAGTATTAATGAACTTTTGAACAGTTTTCACATTTTGTCTTACGACCTCAATGATAACTTAAATCAAGGTACTAATTATACCTTGTAATCATTAAGGTAATGTAATCATTATACTTTGTTATAATGTAATAACTATATGTTATATAGGAGTAAGAGTTGTTTGACCGGTTTTGGTTGTTTTTGAGCAGAAATTATGATTTCAAATTACGAAGTAGATGGAGTTCTACTTATAGGTGAACGATGCCTGAAATCGTAAAATTTCCGTAAAACAGCCCCTACTCCTGTATACATAGTATGACGATATACAGAATTTCTTAAATTGGGGTACTAATATACACTAATTTTGAAAATGATTAGAAGATTCATTTTCAAATTTTTTTTTTTGTAAAAAAAATTAAAGTCATGAAAAGCTAACAAAAAATCTTAATCAATTAATTAAATTGATTTTATTAAAATTGATTAAAATTTAAACCAATTTTATAATCATTTAAAGAATAAAATGAGTTTTGTTTATAATATTATAAACAAACCAAAAATCATTTGTAATTGTTTGTAATATTATTTGAATAAATAAAATAGTATATTTTACCATCTCATTGTATGTAGGTAGTCATTTAAAAATTCTTTTAGGACCCTGTACTGTACTCAATAAAGGTCTTAGAGTATATTTGAGTAGATCTTCAGCATTGAAGTTTTGTTGTTACATTAGGAATAGATAACCCGGTGTAGTTGTATCATAAAGTGCCCCGTCGGCCTTCGTTCTCTTCCTGGTATCAGTCTACCTAACCTATCATGCAGAAACTTAGATTGTTTTCTCTTACTCTTTAAATTCGATATATTCCTACTATTTTTCACATCTTTCTATTTGTTTCAGTAACGTCGCCAAACAGATTTCCTCCAAAGGTTCAGTTGTTCCAGATCTCCATGCAATACATAAAGCTTTGTTCAACAAATAACTCAGTTAGATTCTTTTTTTCTCATGAATTTATTTTTCTCTTACCAATTTTCAGATAATTTATCAGTGTTTACACATTTTTCTTATTTTTTTGTTTTGTACAAAGTCTATTGTAACTTATTGTTTTTTTTTCTTTTGAAAATTATCAACATTCTTTCCATTTCTTTTTAAAAATAATGTATGCCATTTTGATTATATATTAGATTTTTTGTACAAAATAAATATAGTTAATAAACATCATTATTGACTATTCGTGTTTTATTATTAACTATCATTGCTTTATTTTATAATTTCATCATCCCCTTAAAAAGTTTCACAGATATCAAAACAGTTTATTTTAAACTTACGGCTGTCTTCTTCCATATGAAAAATAATAATAATTATTTTTTGTTATCTGTATTGTAGAGCTACATTCCAAATGAATTAAGATTTATTTGTAAAGATTTAAAAATGTCATATGAAAACGAATAAATTCCTAACATCCTACGAGGTATGATAGTATTTCCTATTTCTAATATAAAATTCATACAAGTTGATAAAAGACTATTTATGAATGTACAGTTTAGCAAAGAAAAATTTTTGCTATTACAATAAATCTGTTAATAGGACTCGCCATTAACTAAAAGGGTGGCAAATAATAAATGTGTCAACAATTTTGCCCATGGAAGAGTACTAAAGATGAAATCGTCCTGTAGGTGTGAGTGATTTATATATTATTATATAATATATATATATGGAAACATTTATCTTTAGTCATTAATATCTCCAGTTGAATGAAGTCCAAACAAATAAATTATTGTAAGATTTTAAAATAATGATAAATCAATATAAAACTGCTGCATTATTAACTGGTATGTAAAAACGCCGTTTATTTACTCTTTTATAGGGTACGGTGAAAATGTTTCGAATCGAAGTCGTCGAGATGAAATTTGTAATCAATTTTTTTTTAAGATTTTCACTAAAACCATTTTGTTTTTAAAATGATGTAATCTGAATATTTTCCCATCGATTTTTTATATTTTCTAACTTTTCCCTTATATAGGCGTAGACGCAGTCTAAAAGAATTATTCATAGAGCTCATTAAGACGTCATTTAATGGTACTAATTTGGTTTGTTATCATACGTACAGAGAGAACGATTAAAACTGTTAATAAAGGACCGTTCAAAAAGTGTCAAAATGGATACTTCTACATTCACACTTTTTTTTTTATCAATCCAGAACATTTAGCTGACACAAACATTATCTCCCTTTATTGATAGTGGATATATTTTGAAAAGAACAAATGTGTGTAAGAATATAAATTGATTCATTGATTAAACCGTTATTGTGTATATTGATCTTCCAGTTTGAGAGCAATTCGTTTGAAACTGTGTGGAATTCATCAATGACGTAGCAAGGGGGGGGGGGGGGGATCCACTCCGGGGGCAAGTGCAAGGAGGTGGCATTTTCAGAGTGTAAAAATAGGAAAAAATTAGTCATGAAAAGCTAACAAAAAATCTTAAATTTTATACCAAAATGAGTTTTTAAGGTAATTGTTTTTATTTTTTATATGTGTAATACTATTTTTAAAAAGATTTTTCAACTAATATTTGCATATTAAAAATAAATGTTTTTCGAATTTCTCAGAACTATTTTTTTAATATGGTTGAAAGTTTATAAAGCACACAGCAGCTTATGCGTTCACGACTTTTATACTGGTCTGCTCTAGTTTTCTAAGCTGGTGTTAGCGGCGAAATATCTGTCCAATATAGAGAGATAACTATATAGGTCTGGTCAGAGGTAACGAAAAGAAAATAAAATCACTTCATACTAACGAACTTTTTTTTCTTTCGAAAACAGTAAATAACGAAAAACTAGCAACAAGACACTCACAAACAAGCTTTCAATCTCAACATAGGTCATCTTCAGGATAAAGGTAGGAATAAGGTAAGTTATATAAGTCAAAAAGAATGAAAAATACTAACGAATCTGTTTGACTTATATATGTTACTTTACTCCTGTCTTTAACCTGAAGATAACTGACCTATGTTGAAAGCTTTTTTATACACACCTATGTTTGCGTGTATTTTATTAGTTTTTTTGTTATTAATTGTTTTTGTTTGCAAAATTTTTCGTTTGCATGAAGTGATTTTTTTTGCTGCCTCCGTTACCTCTGCTCTGTGTAGTATGTTTCTTAGACAGATGATTTGGGAGGTAACTCCAACCCACCGTAAAGTCGTTAGAAGACTAGAGCAGACCAGCATAAAAGAGGTGAATCAAGAAGTTTGTGTTCTTTAATCATATATATTATGTATATAACATCTAGTAGAAAGGTTTTGTCCGATTAAGATTGTTGTTCCTTTAAATAATGTAAATTTCATTTTCATAATAAAAAAAACTCTTACTTCTGTAAGTTATATTGTTTTATGTATCTCTGAAATACTTCTGCTTGTAATATTCATAAGTTGTAAGAATCCATTTTCATATTGTTTATAAGTATGTTGGAAATTTATATGTGAGTTCTTATTAACCTTTGTTTGTAGGCCTGTGAAAAAGGTTTTATGAACCTAGAAAATTGACCGGATCCCGGTTAGATAACACACCAATATATCAAATCTTGAGTAATTAATTTCCTAATACAAATTTAAAAGGATTTAAGAAAAAAAAACTAAAAACTGAAAATAATGGCACAAAATGTATTTTACATTAACTACACATTTTATAATTTTTTTTTAATTTTACAAATATACATTTATCGAATTTTTTTGGCCAAAGATTGAACATAAAAGAGTCATAAGTGTTGGTAAATCTAAATATAGATAGTGTAAGGAAGAGCGGGATGTTAGTGGCTCTGAGAGTAGTTAGGAGTAACTACGTTTGGTTGGCCCACCCACCCTCCTTATCACACTATCTTGTACGCTTTTCCCAATAAATACTACTTTCTGGGTTATTTTATTTTACAACTGGTATATAATTGATTATATTAATTTTGATTTCGTTATTTCAAAGTTATCTATATCAATAATCGAAGATGCTAGATAATTCTGAAGATGGCATGCTGAATCACTTAGGATATTTGATAACGAGATTTAAATTAGGAATGCACATTTAGGAATGGAAATTAAATCTAGAAAGAGAGGAGTGTCGGGGAGAGAGATGGTTTAGTTGCGGTTGAGGGGTTGGCGACCGAGGCGGAGGACTTCGGCGTAGGACTTCTCGAGGCGCTTGAGACGCGCAACATCTTGGGAAGCGGAGCTGGGAGGAGCGAAGTCGGGGCTTCGGAGGGGCTTTGGTGGTGGAGTTGGGGGTGGTTGAGGGCGGCTGGGAGTACTGCGGCCAGAGTCAGTGGGTTGCCAGCGGCGGCGACGCGAGCCTCCTTGCTGATCGGAGCTGCGTTGGCGACGTGATTTCTTCTTACGTCCTCCAAGTCCAGTACACAAAGTTTCCATTATGTCTCTCTTGGGTGGGGCGGCCTGTTTTTCTTCAGGAACTGGTGCATTTGCATCGGCTGCAAACTGCATTTCAGGCACCAAGTCTTCCTTGGCTGGAGTCACTGGTGGCACTTTAGGAACATTCTCCACAATAGGCGTCATATCTTCTAACAAAGGCAATTGTTCACCTTCGTCCTTGGCTTCTGCCGCACGTTTCAATACATCGAAAATCTCTCTGAACAACTTGCGGTACTCCGGAGTCTTTCTGAAACGACTCTCAATCTGGTTTGCCTCATCATATATACTGAACTTGCAGTCATCACCATCTGTGATGCTACATAAAAACGACCCCGGTACACCTCCCTCATCAGTCTGCGTCCCCTTGTTTATAGTTTCGTCAGAAAACCCGCTCGAGGTCTCTGTCTCGGAGAAGTCTGGAGTTGCTTTGGTTGGTCTCTTCTCATCTTCACACTCGTCCTCCTCAGCCTCTCTCGTAAACGAGTAGAACTCTCCCGACATCTTCAACTCTTCTTGCAGGGACATACACTTGGTCTCCTGGTTACCGTTATCATTTCTCATCGATGCTCTCGAAGCTGCTTCTCGCTGCAGGTTTATTAAAGTTTCATACTTCTCAATCAATCTTCTGTAGGGGTTATCTGCCAAGTCGTCAACAGATTCCTAGAAAGCAAACATAATCATTATTACTATTATTTGGGCATTTAATAACATAATATTAAGACTTAGAAAAAACAAACGTAGCAGAATAACAAGCTGAATATTACCAGTATAGAACCATGATTTTTCATCCAGTAAAAGACAATGTACATGTTGTCTCTTCCAATAATATCTGACTATGACCAGTATGGGACCATGATTTTGTATCTCGCAAAATGTTGTATCTCGCAATAACATAAGAATATGAGCAGTAACGGACTAAGATTTTTCATCAAGTAAAAGACAATGTAAATACTCTTATCTCCCAATAATATCATAATATGAGTAGTGCAGTACGGGACTAAGATTTTTTATCGAGTAAATGAAAGACTAAGACCAAGGACTAAGATTTTCCCCAAAAGTAACAAAATATGAAAGTATGACACTAACATTTACAACATATAGTATCACAACATGAGCAGTGTGGCACTAGTATTTTTCATTCAGTAAAAGAGGATGAAAATGTTGTAACTCCAAATAGTATCACAACATGATTAGTATGGGACTAGGATTTTTCATCCAGTAAATGTTGTATATCCCATAGCTATCACAATATGAGTAGTATGAGATTATATTTTTCATCCAGTAAAAGAGAATCGAAATGTTTTATCGCACAATAATATCACAATATGTGCTGTATGGGACTAAGATTTTTCATCGATTAAAGGACAATCTACATGTTGTATCTCCCAATAATACCAATAACATGAGAATATGAGCAGTAAGGGACTAAGATTTTACATCCAGTAAAAGATAATGTAAATGTTCTATAGGTATTCGTTCAAGATGCTTACTTAATTTGAGTCAGATAAAGTGTAGGACTATGATGTGGAATTAAGCTGGTAGGAGTGCCTCGGTGATTACTTAAATGGGTGCCCACTAACAAGTGATCAAAACTTTGCGCCCTTAAAACAGCAGTCATGATAGCGGTCTATAATTCTAAGTGAAGGAAACTTGACATTTACCATTTTTATAATAATAATTAAACCTATATTTCCTGGATGTACTTGAAGTAATTGTAGCATTAATAAACCTATCTCAAGGTAAAAAAAGAAAAAAACATCTGTTTGGAATAAAAAATTGAATAAAAGAAAGGTAGGGTACCCTGAAGAGGGAATGTTCGTTGCTGATAATGGACTCGACGATTGACAGGCTATCCTCATCGCCTGTCAGGGAGTATATGTCCTCTTGACTTCTCAGGCATCGACAGCACACTCTCCCTCTCCTACAAAAAACATTTCCATTAGCCTTTGTAACTTTTATCTCTGTAACATTTCACCTTTATAAAAGCATGCGTCTTTTTATTTCATTTTCACTCTATTTATTTTTCATTCCTTATACTAGTCATTCTACATAAAATTATTAATATACCTTAAACTTAGTGAAATCAAACCTTTGAACGAATAATATAGTACAGCAATTTTTTTGCAGTCTTGCTAAATTGATGTTGCAACAATAAAATAAGAAGTGATTTGTATATAATTATTTGTTTAATACGTGTATTATTAAAATAAATTAATAAATATTAATTAATAAAAATAAATAGAATATTATTATAAAATTATAAATATTAATAAAATAGTGCAGTTCTTTTCTACCAATATTTCATAAAATTCCTTTTAATTATACAAAAACCTTCAAAATAGTGCAAAAAGGAAAAAGGTGGTTAGAGCTGGGCAGAGGTTCTTAGAGGGAAATATAAAAATCATTTAGTAAAATGGGTGATTTCTGTAAATATAACGATGGTAAATGAAACATATAATATATTGTACTAAAAAAAAATGGATATTTTAATAAGATTTTATGAAATATTTTATGTTTTAAAATAGAAAAGATTCTGTAAAAATAGTAAAAAAAGTAGAAATAGTTATAACAGTTGTTTTCTACCAATATTTCATAAAATTCCTTTTAATTATCCTTTTAATTTAGTAAAATGGATGATTTCTGTAAATATAACGATGGTAAATGAAACTTGTAATATATTGTACTAAAAAAAAAATATGGATATTTTGTTTTGAACAAGGATTTATGCGATATTTTTTGTTTTAAAATATAAAAATTTCTGTAAAAATAGAAAAAAGATTAAAAAAAGTAGAACCAGTTATAACAGTTCTTTTCTACTAATATTTCATAAAATTCTTTTTAATTATCCAAAAAACCTTCAAAATAGTGCAAAACGGAACATGGTTGTTAGAGATGGGCAGAGGTGGTTAGAGGTGGGCGAAGGTGCTTAGAGGTAAATATATAAATTATTTAGTAAAATGGGTGATTTCTGAAATTAAAACGATGGTAAATGAAACATATAATATATTGTACTAAAAAAATGGTTATTTTTTTAATAAGAATTTTTGAGATATTTTTGTTTTAAAATATAAAATTTCTGTAAAAATAGAAAAAAAGCATTAAACAAGTAGA
>JAPFBL010000645.1:0-144144 GCA_026182355.1 Hermatobates lingyangjiaoensis
GGTTGCGATGAAGCTCGGTTTTTGGCAGATCAATCTCATGATGGCATTAGCTCTACAGCTGCGGTTTTCCTTTCTCAACATGCTAGTCACGCTTAATGCGTCTACCGCGATCCTTAACAAGTAAAACACTTTGTCACTTTAACAATTAATTTTGAATTTTTTTTCTTTAATAACATCTCTCAATGAATCTTAGCTTCTTTTTGAGTGTGTTAATAATTTTATAAATGTACTAGACCTGTTAGCCTCCTTTACTACCACTAATGCTCAAGTTTTCAATCCAGGAAATAAATCTGAACTGTTAAAGTAGTATAGAAATAACGGTTCGCCCTCTTTTTTTCAGAGGAAATGTAAACAAATTAAACTAAAGCGCTTCTTAATAAGATTAACTTTATTAAATATTAGTTACAAGAAAAATGTTGGTCTCCTATAGTAGAATCAACGCTACTACAATAACCGTGTTGTGATTTAAGTCCGAAGACTGCAAAGTTATTTTAAAGTATTTGTAGTAAAGGTTAGAGTGCTAATCGCTAGTAACTAAAGGTCGTAGTTTTTAAGTTTTCTTTTACATTAGACTTTTCATGTATAATATTAACATTTTTTTATGCATTATCCCTTAGAGGGAAACACCAGCGGTCGTTTCCCTCTAAAATTTTAAGTTTTAATAAAACTAAGAAAGGCAATTACAATTAACAGGATCTTTTAATTTTACTATTTCTTTTTACTGATTTACTTAATTTACTGATACTTTTTTTTGAAATATAGAACTAAAATGGATTATCAATCAAAATGTTGATACTGAGTTTTCAACAAAAATTACCAGATTTTATATTCAAGCAACTGTTAACCCTGTGACAAAACAGCAAGTTCAAAAACAATGATGGAATTGCTTAGAGTATACTTTATATGAAAATGAGAATTTTCCTTTGATTTGTTAGAAATTTTTCTTTTGGTTGGCATTTACTTTGAATTGTGTAGTAAGTATAATCATAGAATAATAATTTTGAATACTTTCATAACACTCTTGAGTGGATTCGATTTATATGATACCGAAATTGTAATTTAACTTGATATAATAGCAAAAAATTAAATATATAACTGAAACATTATTAATCGAAAAACAATCGTTTACTGTAATTTTAAATCCAAATAATATCTTTAAACTCAGTAGGAATAGCAATATAAGTAATGTTTTCTTATTTCGACCACATATATTTAGCACTATTTTTCTTTTTTATAAAAGTTTGGTCTAGCTTCAAAGAATACAAAATATTTAAGCTGACATTTCGTCTATATTTGTAGACGTATTCAGAAACTCATCAATAAAGAATTTAATTACAGTAATATGAAAATTTTTATAAGTTACATTATTTAATTAATATTAATATAAATATTTATTAAATAATGTAATTTATACATTTTTTTCATGTTACTGTAATTAAATTCTTTATTGATGTAGCCCTGAAGATGTCTAATAATATAGACGAAACGTCGGCTTAAAGGTATTGTATTATTAGAATCTAGACCTATTTGCTAGAGCTAGAAGCTAGACCCATTTGTTGCTACTTGGCTTTGATAAAAAGATGTTGCTATGGGAACTTGGAAAGTTACCAAATTTATCAGAAGTTGGAATCACTGGTTTTATCTTTATTGTTGTCCTTTGAACCTCTCTTACAGCATATTTATTTTCAATTTTCTTATTGTTCTATGTTTTTGTTTTGTATGACCTGCCAGCATGTAGTGGCTGCGTCATAATACAGACTTCTTTGTTATATTATAGTAACTCTTCTTCTTGCCTCTTCTCGGATGGAATGGTTTTAGAACATGCAATGAGAAATCAATTACACGTCACACTTAACGTTTTGATGATAGATGATGACACGTAAATGCCTTTGGTATTTCACTTTTCGACGTGCGATTGACGTCTGATAAAAGATACCCCGAGTTAATTAAAACCTAAGCTAGTCATTCATCATACATTCTCAATCACAAGTCTAAAAATTGTAATAATATACTTTACTTTCCTTTAGAAATATTTTATAGTAAAAAAGGTCCTGAACAAGTCTGTTTTACTTTTTGTTACCATTAAAATCGATGAAAAAGAAAAATATTACAAGTAAGGCTAATTACTGAATTAGCTATAAAGAACAATCTTTTCATTATATTAAAGTAGTTTCAGTTAAATAAAAATAGAATATACCGCGTCCTTCAAAGTTACCTAACAGATGACATTTCAAGATCTGTATTCACAGTCGACAATCTGCTCCGTATCTAAACTGAAGGGGGAACGTTCATTAAGAAGAGTCAAGTTGAAAGTAGCCGGCGGGTTGCCACCTGCTGGGGTGCTAATCCTCGATGGCAGGAGAAACTTGGGCCCGGTGCCTCTTCTCTAATGCCTGTCACCAGTTACGAAAGAAATCATCTTATCTCTGTGTTGTATTTGAAATGGAATGACATTGAAACCTATGCTAGTCTTTCATCATACATTCCCAATCATAAGTATAAAAATTGTAGTAATAGGCTTTACTTTCCTTTAGAAATATTTTATAGTAAAAGGTCCTGGCTAAGTTTGTTTTACTATCTATTAGCATTGATAATCGACAATTGTTTTAATATTATTCATATATATATATATATATATCCACTTAAAATTCGAAAAAACGATCCAAACTGGACGCAAATCTGTGCGTGGCAGCACGGTCGGTTGCCGGGACGGTTTCCTGCCGTTGTGTTTCCGGCGTGCTTGGTCGCCCATTCTCTCTTTTCTCCTGAAGACGGATCATCCGAAAATTTGAGTTTGTAAGTGTGTCTCTTTCTCTGTGTGTTGCCTTTCTTCGTCTGTGAAGTGTATTTATATATATTATATATAATTTTTTAATATTATATAAATTTAATATATAAGATTTTACATAAACACGTAAAAGTTAACAATCAATGAAATCAAAGTCACAAATATGAAATGAAAAAAAAAGACTAAAATCTTTCAACCGTAACAAGTGGTCTTTATCAGAGTCAAAAACCCAAATTGGCTGTCTTTTTTTTTCCATTTCATAGTGTTTTGATCATTCATATACTATATGAAATACCGATATAAACAGGGTAGCAGATCTTTTAAACATGTTTCATTAAAGTGTACCGCAGCTTTGGCATTCACGATCTTCAGACTGATTCGATACTACGGATTGACGGGCTACTAAATCGTGAGTTCTTTATGTCAGTAAATCTTTTTGATTTTGGAAACGTCTAAGGAACGCAATTAAAATTTTATCATATCAAAATATGGAGAAATTTTGGTAAAACTCGTCAAAGTTATGAAAATGTGATAAAAATGTAATATGAAAAGTTTTTTTTTCTATAGCTTCATTTTATTATTACGTAAACTTATAAATTCACTAAATTTATTGATATATCTGATATTATCTTTACTAGTCATGGAATAAATATAGTCTAGTGAATCATCGTAGAAAATTATTTTTTACAAGTTTTGAAGGACAGATACGTGCTGAAAACTGTGAGATTTTATCGTAATATCATTTTTTATTTTACTATCAAACAACAAACTATAATATAATGAAGAAAAAAAAGTTGTAATTTTAGTAAGTAGTAAAACCACAAGCTAATATTAACTGGGGGATAATGTATCACATGAGCTAAGGGTTGGACACCCTTGTTCGAAAAAAAAATGATCCCATTTCAGTTATAACTGACAAAATGGATACTAAAATTCTAATAAGTAAAGTCATTAAGTTGATTTATATGTTTGATAATATGTTTACTTACAGTAAAATTGAGTGTAACCCACTCGAAATTTACATCTGATGCAATCATATTCTTCAAGAAATATTTGCCAAATTCAATGTTTCGTCGATTTTTTTAATTTTGTGTTTTAAATTTTTTCAAAACGAAACATATCATGATAAAAGATTTATTTGTTTGGAGGAGTATTTTGATTTTATTTTTATAGATTTAAAGAGCTAAGTTCATATGTTTCGTGGCTTTTATTTTTGTTTACGCTTCATTGTAGATATGTATTACTATTACTTGTTACCCCTTAAGTCACCTGGCCCAGAGATTTATTCACGCGTGAATAAATCTGAGCGCGTCGTCCCTCGGAGAAGACGTTAAACCGTCGGTCCCGAGCTCTGTCATGTCAGGTATCGTTAAAGATCCCTACTCTAAATACATTTTGAGTTATGCAAATTTGGACTCCCACTGTCGAATCAATTTTCATTGTGTGGTATCACAAAGTGCCAATGCTCGGCCTACGTGTGTTCCCTTGTAGGACTGCCACTGCAACCTAACCTAACCTACCCCTCTGAGGGTAGTTGTAGGGGGGGGGGGCGGGGGAGGTTAGCTCAGTGGTTAACGTATTCGCCTCTGGGCTGGGTCCGGGGTTCGATCCCAACCAGTCTCTCGATTTATTCACGCGGGTGGTGAATAAATCTGAGTATGTCGTCCCTCGGAAAGGACGTTAAGTCGTCGGTCCCGAGCCTGTACGATGTTAGTTACTCGTTAAGGATCCCTACTCAAAATGCACTTGAGTTAGGCAAAATTTAGGACTCCCAGTGTAGAATATGTAGAATCACCGATCAAACAAAAACCCGATAGACAGCTGACGTTATCACCCGCTAGGGTATCGGTTTAAGTAATGAAAAAAATGGTAGTTGTAATATAATAATAAATAAATTTAAAAAAATAAAAAGAAACCTTACCAAATAAAGTATATACATATTTGTGGTATCAATGTTATATAAATAATAATATTATTTTTTTACAATAACTGTAAATTTTTTTATATAACTGATCTATAGATTAATTTAGATCATTATTCACTGGTAAAATTAATTTTTTACCTGTTGAAAGTATAAAAACAGAACAAGTGAAAAAAATTGTATAATAGTCTATGTTGAAGGGGAAGAGAAATTTGAGAGGTTAATTGCGGTTACAAATTGGGAGAAGAGGGAAAGGACAAGTGATGCAGATTGGCTAGGCTTAAGGAGAGGACCTTTCTCCAGGCACTTCCTCAGTGAGGGGGACCTCGGAGACAGGCACCTGAGTCTCCTCGGCATTTGCATACTTATGCCCCAGTCTTCTTCGGCCGAATATGTCGTGGTTTTAAATGCGAAGAGAAGGAATTAGCATTGGGGGGGAGTTTGGATGTGCGAACGTGTTTGGGGCATGCACTATAAGGTGTCAGTGAGGCCAGAGAACGCTTTATTAGCAAACAAAGGAGCGTGTCTTTATAATGACCAAAGACCATCTTCTCCCCATACCCCTCAAACATGAATATTGAGACCCTTTGGGGTTAATGTAAACAGTTATTGACATTTCCAAAACACTCTTTTGTCTAATTATCCTATTGAAGTCTTCTCGGACACGAAGTGTCCTTCACTTTTACTCCAAGCCCTTCTCGCAAAAAAAAAAAAAAAATGAAAATAAATATTTAATCACCTGACCCTTAGGTGCACATATTTTCACAACTAATCCTTGTACTTAGATAAAATCGCATTAACTGACCTTATTTCCTTCTCATCACGATTGGCCACCTGCTTTGTCTTCAATCTTTCAAACCCCCTCCTTTTCAGACTTTTATCTCTACAATTCATGTTCCACAATTCATCACGTTCTTTTTCTGATTTAATTACACGCTGTTTATTATCAAATATCAAACATAATTCTACATTAAAACATATGCAGAATATTCCCTACAAACTTTTCTATCCATTACTGCTTAAATAGAATATAGTATAAACTTTGTCATACTTTAATTTCAATTGTCCAAAGCTACATCAACCGTTACAAATTGAAGAGAAAGTAGAGAAAGCATATGCAAGTACAGATCCGTAAAATCACATCATGAAGAAAATGTCAATGGAACAGTTTAAGTTTTTTTCATTTTAAACAATGAGTTCTGTTATTTTGGATTAATTTGCTACAAATAATCAATTATCTTGGTTAATCTTCAATTTCATGGAAATAATTTAGAAAGTTATTAAATATCAAACCAATGTATAGAAAATATTACAGGCTTTTAAAAATTTCAGGAATTAATTTTTGAAACATTTGTTATGTTCATATTATTATACAAATCCGCCTTACCTCATGAATTGTTGTTGTAGTCCGTCAAAGGCAACGCTGATGTTATGAAATGTAAAACGACGATATCAAATGAAACAATGAAGTTATCAAATGAGAAATGACGTAATCAAATGCACAACACTGACCTTATCAAATGAAAAACGATGTAAAACCGTCCGACCGGTTTTGCACGTAGGGCATCTTCAAATAGAACTAATCACAGTCAAAGAATCCTGGGTTTAAATACCTATAAAACCAGCAGTTTCAATATATCCTTGTTTCAATATTGTTTCTATTAATAATTATGCTTTCTTTTACCAACCAACAAATATTTCCAAACACAACAGTGCACGTTGTAATTAGAAGTTCCAGACCAGAGGCCCACTACTGCTAAATTCTCATGCTGCTGTTTTTGTTTAGGTCAGTAAGTATTGTCAACAGTGATTGGACTCTTGGGATTAGGAAAGGTTGTGTGTTGGATTCATTTTCATTATTGTGTTTTTTTTTTGTCTTCATTATTAGTCAGTCGACTAATGTAGGAATCAATTGACTGCCAACTCAAATCATGTTGAATGTCGACATTTCTGGCGTATCATGGACACCTAGCTATAAGGTGGGCACATTTTTTCTGTACAACTTGGATGTAGTTCTTGTTCGTGAGTGCTGCTCCAAACCAGACTGAACATCCATATATCATAGTCGAACAAATGACTGCCCTATAGACAACGTCCTTCACTGCTCATGGAGTATTTCTCGATTTCAGGATGAAATAAAGATTACACATTAGGAATATCCCCAGCTTAACTCTTTTATGTATTATTTATCTCCTTGATTATTTTGTTTTTACAGTACCATTGTCAGCTCTGCCCAGGCGTCCATAGATTTATACTTTTAGTTTGTGATTTTGCATGTAGAGTTTTTCAACTATTATGTCGGTGTTTCAGTCGATAAAGTCCGTGTTGTCTTTGATTACGCCATTTCTCATTTGATAGCGTCAGTGTTGCATTTGATTACGCCATTTCTAATTTGATAGCGTCAGTGTTGCATTTGATATCATCCTTTTTTCACTTGATAACGTCAGTGTTGAATTGGTAACGTCGTTTCTCATTTGGTAATCAATGCAATACTGACGTTATTAAATGAAAACGGCCTAGTTAAATGCAATACTGACTTTATTGATTGCAACACCGACTTGATCGAAAAAAATCCTATAATTTAAACGAATAATAAAATAAAAAAAACCACTGAAAGGTACTTATTATGATGTTTAAAATTATAAATGAATAATTAAAAAATAAAGAAAATCACACGAATATTAATAATAAACATTTTAAGAATATATTGTCAGTGCTTGTTTGATATGTATTTAAATCAATGATTCTTTGATTGTGATTTATCCTGCTTGAAGATGCACAAACAATGATTCAGTATGGATGACAAATTTGTTTAGTAATATGGTGTTTATTAGCCTTCGTGGATAAAACACTGTTGATACAGTGCTTTATGCCGGGTTTCTTTAACTGTTTCAATAGCTGATTTTTAACTGATAAACTCCTATTATCAAAGTTATCATGGTGCAAGAAATTTTTTGTCTTTTGTGAATGATTTCAATAAGTCAAAGTATTACAAGAAAAGAAATCGTAGAAACAACAACACAACTCACTTCAATATTTCGACCTCATCGTTATCTGTAAAAAAAGAAGAATATAAAGAGAAAAAAAAAAGAACAAAAATAAATGAAGCTAAGCCTAATAAAAATAACTGTAGTGACCAAAACATTCAGAAACGTTTTTCAACCAAAACTGAAGTAAGTTACTGCGTAAATAAGCTGTATAACACCAACTAATGTAACCAAAAAAAATTAAGCTATAAATGAGCCGCTTATTTTGAAAGTGGCCTAATTCCATTTATGTTAAAATCAATATATTTAAGGGTTTGCGTTTTACAAAATTTAAAAATATTTGTCATTTTAATTTATCAACTAATTTTAGTTTAAAAAAAATTCTTAGATAATTTTAAATATAATTTTGTACAATTTGCTGCAAAAGGTAAAGATAACGTAAAAATGTAATTATTTAAATAGCTAGCTAAATTTTTTTGGAAAATGGAATTAGGCCACTTTCAAAATAAACGGCTCAAAAACTTTTGCTTTAAAAATGAGATATGTTGACCCTAAAAAATTGTTTATATGCTAATTATGCCGTATTGTTCTAATAAGTTTAGGCTATGCAAAAATAATTCAATCTTAAAACGACTTTTTTGATAAATTTCAATGGTTCTGGCTAAATTAGGTTCATTAGATGTAAAAAAAAAAATTGTGATTGTTCCCCAGTAAATATAGGTAATATGTTTGAGATTCATCAGAATTTGATTATAACACGCTTTAGTCATATCACTGGAACAACATATCTGCAGGACTTTTCTAGTAAAGTGAATTTTACATGGAAAAATTATTTTACCAGCTATGCATATAAAAATATATTTTTTTTTTAAAATTTGCTCTAAATTTTGTTATTTTACATTCAATAAAAAACAAAAAAAATATTTTTTCAGCTCAAATTAAATTATATTAAAGAAAAAAGAAATATAGTTGAAATTAAAAGAAATTACATTATGTTAACCATATTAACATATTATATGATTATAACATTATAGCTGGTTAAAGTGGTATAGGAATTAAATACTGTGCATGACGTGTGTCCACTTTGTAACACTAATAATTATAAAAATGTATCAAAATGGTATACAGATATTTTTTTTTAAAAATAGATTTCAGATTGCTCTGAACATATATAATGAAATGAATAATGTAGAAGAGTAAAAAAAAATCACGGAGAACATTTTTTTTCTTTTAAAGAGCTAGGTAAATCCGCTTCACTCCCAGCGTCTGTCGAATATGGCCTACGTGAGCGGTATGCATGTATCACATACGCATATATATGCATACATTGACATAATTTAAAATCGTGTATGGTGTTGATCTCTTAATAAATTCGACATTAAGTCATATTTTTTTTTTCTAATGTATGTCGTAGGAAGAATAGATGTCAATAATGTTATAAATGCTTCCTTGTATAAGATAATAAACATTGAACACTTTGTTTGTCCTGTTCTTTTACTTTTGCATATTGTGTTTTATCTTTTTGTCTTTGTTTTTTTGTGAGGTGTTCTTCCAGAATTATCTATAGTATTATAATTTAAATAAATTTGGTTTCATTCGTGATAACAATAATAATAATATTTTTTTTTTTTTTTGTAGGTAAGGAGGTGAAATGCATTTACGCACATAGTGCTGAACTACCAGTTAAGGCAGAACACTAACTAAAACATCCTATTTTCTTCTAGGACACTAGCCTGGAATCGTTTTTCACATTACCTCAGACGAGGCATTTCCTTTCCTTAGGTAAGCCAGTTTTACTTTACAATTACTTATTGCAACTCTTCCAAGAACAGTTTAATAATAATATAATAAATACTTCCTTCTATAAGGCACTAACAGTGGACATTTTGTTTGTTTTTTATTTTTGCATATTAAGTTTTTGTTTTCTGGCATTCTGTTCAGGTACTCTTCCAGTATTTTTTATACTTTTCGATAAATTGTTTTTAGCCCTAATAATGCAAGAACAGTTTTCGGTGAAATATTGGCTGGTAATTAATTCTTATTATATTTTTGACTTTATCCTCGATATCCTATTAGTACTTTGGATATTCAGTGGTGCTATACCAAGTTACGCGCATAGTTTGAAAGCAATTTAATGGTATTTTTTAATTCATTATCTCTATGTATACTATAAACAGCTATGCTTATATATATATATATAAAATAAATTCAAAACGAAGGAAACACACAGAAAGACACAGACATAACTCACATCGATATCTCGACCATCGTCGTCATCAGGAGGTGTGAAGAGCGAAGAGTCCCGCAGGAAGGCAGGACGGTGACCTATATATATATATATATATATATATATACTATATATACTATACTGTATATATACTATACTATACGAGTATATACTATATATACTATAAATAGCATGATTATTAAGACTATCACACACTATGAATATTAAATACTGTTTAATAAAAAATCCATTAATGCTGAACGTAAGTATTAAATAAAACATAGAAATATGGCAAATCAAGCTGTTTGTATTTCATTTTAAACTACAGAAATTGCCAAAAAACACCCAATTTCAATGAAAGGGAGATATTTTCCCGCAAACTTTCTTCACCTAGTTTTAGTGAACATTTTTTTTGAAAAAGTGGATAATATATAATTCGCAATTCTTTTAATCTGTAAGAAATCTTTTTTTGTTATCACTATTTTTCTGCTTTAACTGACCTAATTTGTCTACACTACCATTTATAAACCAAATTGTTATAGAAAATTAAATTTTAAACAACATTATGTAAATGACCTTGTACATTGAATATAAATCTTAATTTTTTGAACAGATAGGCATAAAATATGCAAAAATCATGAATATACATTAGGATTTAAATATATTTAAAAATAATAGATTTTTTAGAAAGTCTAAAATTACTATTTGAATAACTTTTATTCAAATCATTTTTATCTTTGACGTTATTTTAGATGATGAAATAGCAAAAATATTGTAAAAATTCTATTATTACCTTTCGCTATTTGATAAAATTTTGATATTCACATGTCAGTAATTCATGAATTTTTCCCCAGAAAGTTTTTTATTATTTTTTTTTATTGCTTCATGTTTTATTTGTTTCAACTTTATGATATTTGTGATATTAAAAATGAACAGACTAAATACATTTAATACTGCACTAGATGACGAAAGATTTGCTCTTTTGTTATAAATAAGCCATACACCGGATATACTCGTATTGTTAAATTTTGTTCCTTTTTAAAAACATATATAACCAAAATATATAAACAGGCTTTTGCCTATTATTATGAATCTTATTTCTGGTCATAGTATAACATTATACTATGCTTTGGTGTAGTATACTATAGTATAGTATTCAATGAATATTTGATAGTTGATTTCACTGAATCGCATTTCACCTAGTATTTCGTTTCGATACTCCACAATACTGGAATGACTTGTTATTATTATTATTCTTCTGAGTGAAAAAAAAATTTTTTAAACTAATTAAAAAAAATTTGTTTAGGGTAGAGTAATGGGTAGATTTAGTAATGATATGAAATTTATATTCACCATTGCAACTTAATGGTGGGGTATCTACTTGATTACTATACTAGGGTATTTGGAAGGTTTTTGTATATACCATGTAGATAAATCTATAGTAAAACATTTCTAGAATAAAAAGTGGTAGAGAATCAACAGCCTTTTATGTTAATGATTACATGGTATTCTGTGCATACTATTTATCATACACAATATATGACATTCAGATAAGCAATATTTGTCATTTTGGATACATTATATATTACGTATGACATTTAGATAAACTATGGTATAACAGTATGTGAGCTGAAAAGGGAAAGAATAAAGACAACTTATTTCCATGCTAGAGATGAGATGGTATTTTGCACAAGTATTTGTATAAATCCATAGTATAACAGGATGTGAGATGAAAAATGACAGAGTATAGACAACTATTTGTAGTATATTGTAATTTGCGGGATGAAAAGTGATAGAGTATAGACATCTTTTTGTAGCATAGATGTAGTCTGTGGGATGAAAAGTGACAGAGTATAGACAACTTTTTGTAGCACAGTTGTAGTATGTGGGATGAAAAGTGACAGAGTATAGACAACTATTGTAGCATTGATCTAGTATGTGGGATGAAAAGTGAGAGTATACAGACAACATTTTGTAGCATAGATGTAATATGTGGGCTGAAAAGTGACAGAGTATAGACAACTTTTTGTAGCACAGTTGTAGTATGTGGGATGAAAAGTGACAGAGTATGGACAACAATTTGTAGCATTGATCTAGTATGTGGGATGAAAAGTGACAGAGTATAGACAACTTTTTGTAGTATATTGTAATTTGTGGGATGAAAAGTGACAGAGTATAGACAACTTTTTGTAGTATATTGTAATTTGTGGGATGAAAAGTGATAGAGTATAGAAAACTTTTTGTAGTATATTGTAATTTGTGGGATGAAAAGTGATAGAGTATAGACAACTTTTTGTAGTATATTGTAATTTGTGGGATGAAAAGTGATAGAGTATAGAAAACTTTTTGTAGCATTGATGTAATATGTGGGCTGAGAAGTAACGGAGTTAGACTAACTTTATTATAGCATTGATATCAGATTCAACTACTTAGAAAACATTTTGCTTAGCATTGTAAATGTATTATTATTATTCTATTATTAGAAGTACTTTAGCAAAGAAGGTGCTTGACTTCGTTCAAAACATCGTGATTTGATATTTAATGAATACTAGTTTCTTTAGTTTTCAATTTAAGTAAATACTTATTGCAATAGAGAATAGGGAAATATAAATACGTTCTAGCGTATGTAAATTACAAAAATAGCTTTGCACTTGCTGCCTTCAATTAAATAGATTGTAGTCCGATTTCATACTATTAGAAAACCATTTTGCTTACATAATAAACTATATATTTTTTTTCTCATTCAATTGAAGTAAAAAGAAAACAAAAATAAAATCGCTTCGGGAGCTATCGTTCAAAAACATCCGTGATTGGAAGATACAGAGGAATGCTGAGTTTTTGCTTGAGGGAGGCAGAGAAAAGTTAAGGGTTTCAATAAAGCATGCAAGATGACGGCGCGATATAACTACTTGCGCAAGTGTTGAGGCGGTCATTATCTCGCTTGAAGCTTTCTTTATCGTCGTCTTTTATTTATTTGCAATCTTTAGCACTCCTATATCACTAATAGAATGACACATTAGTTTTATATTACAAACAAGGAAAAAAAAAGCAGGGCATATTCAATTAAATTGTTCTTACAAATTGATGCTTGTGTTTACTGCAATGTTTTTGCAATAATTTATGAATCAGTTTTAACTTTATATCTGTTAAAAAAATAAAAACTTCTTAACTTTGTCATGATATGTCAAATTGAAATCCACCCTATTTATTATCGCATTAGCGAGATAATAAAAAAAAATAATATTCAGTTCTTAATAGCAAATCATATTGGCCAATTTCAATATATTAAAGCCGTTTAAGTAAAGTCGTTTCTTTTATTTTGTAAATAATTAACCAGGAAAAACATTTTCTTTTTCAATTACGTGATCTTTCTTACTATTTAGCTGTCAGTCATAGAAATGTTATTATATGAAATGTCAATCATAGACTTTGTTCCATCACATTGTAGTGGTCATAACATTCTTGATTTGAAACCGTTTACCACTCAGTATACCATACATATGTCTCTTTTGCAACATATCGTTGCCTTGATACAAATGTTCGCAGAAGGAAATCTTCCTGATGGTATGACATGACATGTTAGATCATCAACATATTTGATTATGATTTTTCTTTGTTATAACTTCTCATTCCTCGAAATATCGATTTAAAAAAAAGTGAACATTTTCTACATCTAAAAAAATTTTTAACATTGTTTTTCTTTATAACGTCATCTAATTTGTAGAGATCGTGAAAATATATTGTTAAATATATTTCATTAAACTCTTTTTGAATCCTTGTTTTTGTCACTTTTCTAACTTTCTAATAAGTGTTTTGCAGTTTTCTGGTATATCAAATAACAAATGTCCAAATGTTTTATCTTCAATACTCGTAATTATTAACACTATTCATTTTTACAAATAACCGACATTTCAGTCACCTTTACCATCTTCAGGGTATTTTAATTTTACTTGGTAATGCTAGAAATATAAATATCAATATAAATCTATATTAACTAAAGATACATAATTGTACGAAAAAAAATAAAACAGTCGAGATGCATACTATATAGATAAGGGAAGGTAACAATTAGGCTATAGTAACTTAAATCATACAGGTTAAACTATTTCACGAATATTTGTCCTAAAGTCCATAGCCTAATTTCCAGTATCTTATGCATTCCTGTTCGCCAACTCCTATACATGTAGCTTCAAAATTCTGTTAAAACTTGAAATTTGTCCATTTATACTAGGCTTCTTTTCTAATATCTGGAGTCAAATAAAGTTTAATAAAATGTGTATTAACCAAAATCCTCTCCTAATTACACAAATATACGACCTTCTGTTAAATATATCTATATCTACACATTATATCACTGAAGTCATTGTGACGTCATTTGATAAGATGAAATCTTAACAGAAAGGTTTAATCTAACTACATATATTTATATGTCAAATGAAATTGATAAAATGGTAAAATGATCAAATTACGTAACAGTGATAATTAGTGATATTGTATGTAGTTCTAAATATATTTAATTTTTTTTTTATTTTCGTATGTACGGTCCAAAATTTATTAAATCAATGCTAGAAATTCCTAAAATGTGTTCCTTTTATTTTATTCTTCTTTTTTCTATTAATTTTTCTGTTTCTATTTATTTTTTTAATCTATGATGCCATTAAACTATATAATATTTCTGTTATTTTAAGTGTTTGTGATATATTGGGTTTAATGTTTGATGTAAGCGGCCTCTATCAGAGAGGTCACTAATCGTTTCCCCATTCTTGGCATAAGGTCAGTTTGTAAAGTGACCATATTATTTCTAGTATTAAAACTATCTGGTCTGCTTTATTAATTGCTTAAACAAAAGTATAAAGCAGTTAAGAAATGAACTAAGCAAATGATTGTCAACAAACTGTATGGTTTCATCACTAAATGATTAGGATATATCTTTCAAATTTTCTAACCAAAAGTTATTCGAAACGAGAAACAATGGTGCATAACAAAACAGTTTATTGAAAACCATGAAATAAAACGGCATTGATATAGATCAAAGGTTCTTAACCTTTTTTTGAGTCACGGACCCCTTTGAGAATCTGGTGAAAGCTATGGGTTCCTTTCCTTGAGGAATGCGACTAAACATAATATTGCTTGAAATGAAAGCACTTTATTAAATCTCGTATAGTGTATGGCATGCAAAAAGTGCGCAAAAAGCAACACAATCTGAGCATTGAAATACAACCATGTTATGCAAAGCAAACAAGGGTACAACTTTAATTTTGCCATTAATTATATTAAACTATAAGAATTTAATATATAATTTATCAACCAAATTTATACAAAATAATAATATTCATTTTCATTCATGTATGGTGTGGGTGTGTATGTGTGTGTGTGTATGTGTGTGTGTGTGTGTAAAAGATATATATATAGAGAGAGAGAAGGTATGTGTCCATCTTAAATTTTTAAAAATAATATCTTAAATTATATATATATATAACGTAAAAAGGATAAATCGGGATGCGGTCAGTTTCTTCCACTTCCAATCAAACTCTCATTGCCGACGTTTCGATTTTATTCAAAACCTTTTTCAAAGGTTTGATCATTGGAAGTGGAAGAAACTGACCAGATCCCGATTTACCCTTTTTTTGTGTTATATATATGTCCCACGTATATATATAAAATTCATGACCGTTTTGTATATATATAATATAACACTATTTTTATTTTTTTCGAGGTTTGGTCAAGCCAAAAAAAAAAGAAAAAAAAGAAAGCTAGACCAAACCTCGATAAAAAGGAAAAATAGTGTTAAATATGTGTGGTCGAGATAAGGAAAACATTCGATTATATATAATATATATATACTTAAACTGTGACACATAGACAGAAACATAACAAAGACTCACTTTTCAATATTCCGACCATAATGGCGGTCGTCCTCCGGAGGAAATGGAAAACCCATTTCATATTATGGTTTGATCATTGATTGTTATTTACGTATTTATGTGAAATCTTTATATATATATTATTATATTATATATTATATAATATATATATTATATATATATATATTCTTCTTTAAATTACACAAATCACGACACAGAAAAAAGAATAAAAGAGAAGCACTTACAGAATTCAATATTTCGAACTGTTGTTCGTCATCAGGAGTAGTCTAGAAGAGAGAACGAAGTGAGAGAGATCTCCCAAGTCGATGGATTCTGTAAATGTTCTTTTTATTCTTTTTTCTGTGTCGTGCTTTATGTAATTTAAAGTTTTATAGTCCTTGTGGACCGTTTCTTATATTTAGTATATATATAATTAATGTAGAGGTCTTGAAGAAGAAGTCGTAGTGAAAGCTACATACCCGAAGTACAACTGTCTTTCAGAATTTCTAGATGACACTCGGTACGCAGTGTCTGAAGCCCTTTCACTTCTCATCCGATTTGTATCAATCTTTTTTTTTTATTCCCTTCAAAATCTTTAAGCAATATCGTTTGTGTAGGACGTCTCCCTTTATTAATCTGTCCTTAACACTAATCTTACGTGACGCTTAGGTTTCAACCTTTCAAACTTACCTCACTTCAAACCCTAGTCTATTTTAAGCTTTTTATCTTTCAATCGAGTTTCAAATCCATAATCCTTTTTCTAGTTCCCATAATCTGGTTCAATTTATTTTTTAACCAATTCTGTAGTTATCTTTTATCAAATAGATTTGTTTGTAACCATTTCAAATGCAATTAGCTTTTTGACATTTGACATGTACTTTATCTAGGGCATTTATGTTCAAACAAAATCTATTTTATAAGCATTGCTAAAAAAATCTAGATTCAATATTTTACCAAGTAAAAGGAATCACTGATAACTTACTACATTATTATGTAATCTTAATTATGTGTTATATTAAAATTTTAATACTATTGATCTTTATTCCTGAGAGGTCGATTTCATACTATTTCATAGATACACAACTGACAACATACTATATTACAATATAGTATATTGTAATATAGTATAGTACTACAGCCTCATACGGCTTACAAATCAGTTTATTGTAGGGTAAAAAGTTAATGAACAAGTTTTCACATATGAAAGTTTAATATATTAACAACACCTTTCAAACACGTAATGTTCTTCTTCACGTATATCCAATGGTTGGTGCCTGTGGTGCAACTGAACACGTAGTTTATATGACTAATCTTTTATATGTGGAGACCTGTTCTTTAACTGTTTACTCTACAAAGAGTAAATACCACATTGTGGTGTTCGCTATAATGACTGAATGTTCTACCTTAGAGTTCAGTTAATTGTATTTGAATAGTGCAGTTCAGTTTATATCATTTTGTAAGATTCAAGAGTAACCCATTATCTTTTTTGAGAATATAGTTCAATTTTTGTAAATATAAATATCAATTTATTTCACTTGTATATAGCACGAATCATCAATAATCAACAAAAAATCTTACAGCAAAGTAAGATGGTTATTACGGGCTTGGCTAACAATGACCTGGTAACCGATATATATATATATATATATATACGAGTTCGAGATTAACAAAGAGCAACACACAAAGTAGGGAACACACTTACAGATCAAATTTTCGGGTAATCCGTCTTCAGGGAAAAGAGAATGGGAGACCAAGCACGTTGTAGGCGCAACGCAAGAACCCGTTGCGCCTAAACGTGCTTGTCTCCCATTCTCTTTTCTGAAGACGGATTACCCGAAATTGAGTCTGTAAGTGTGTTTCCTAATTTGTGTGTTGCTCTTTGTTAATCTCGAACTCGTATTGTGTCCAGTTTGGATCGTATTTCGTTTATCAGTGAATATATATTATTATATATATATATTGCCTAGGACTCTACAAATTAGATGAAGTTTTGATTAACGGGATAATTAAACAGATGAAGACTTCATCATTAAACACATTCAGGGTTTGCCATCAATCTGGAAATTTCAATCAGCCAAGTTAACAAGTATTTATTGTTTTTTTAGTTCACTTGCTCTCCGAAGATGTGTTAACGAATGGCCTTAGAGCATTGTTTTAAAAATTGTTTTCACTGTGGTAAATTAATCCATATATATATAAACTAGAATTTAAAAAGAACACATAGAAAGGAAATCACTGAACTCACTACTATATTTCGATGTCCTCGTCTTAAGGAAAAGAAGTGAATCGCTCCAAAGGCTGATAACGACTGACTTGGCGTTCGAACTGAAGCACTCAAACAGGGTAGCCAACTTTCGGAGGAAAGGTAGACAGGGAAGATAAAGAGATACAAGCCAAATAAAAATTAAAAAAAGAAAATATTTAACTAAAATAAAATTAAAAGGATAACAACTAAAAAATAAAAAAAAAAAAATCAACGATTGAGGGTAAGCCCAGGAGCCGATCTACCGCCCAGAAGACTAATAAGGCTTCTTCTGAAGCTCTCAAGTAACTTTCGAATTATCTGATCAATCTGCCTCAGGACCTGTACTCTTTATAAACAAAATTTAATAAATAAAAAAATAAAAAATTTATTAAATTAATAATAAATAAATCAAAAATTTAAATTCAAGGAGAAATTATATTTATAAAAAAAATTATTAGTAGCCAAGAGAGTGAGAAAAAAAATTATTTTCAAATATAATTTTTTTGGATTGTTATTGTTTTTGTTGATGTTTGCTATTATGGCTTTAGGGTATCAATGGGGTTTTCTGAATGAGTTAGGTCAGAGAAATGCTTTAAGAATTGACGGTCTAGCGTTTGACCGGTATAGGTATTGTTTTACCGTTTGTGGGAGTCAGATCTGTAGATGAAGAACCCGGAGATACCAGCCAGACAATGGGCACTGCGACAGACAGACAGACTGTCTGCACAAAACTCCTACTCACTATTCATAAACATTCCCAATCTTCCTCTATGTTAATACCTATAATTGATTTCATATGTAAATGTAACATTTAAAGACAATGAAACGAGTCAGTCCAGATTCATACGAGGCCTCATCTTTATTGTCAAAACGTGGTGAATTCATAAATTGAACGGAGCTGTATGGATTTCAGTTTGGTTTGTTCTTGACATCGGCTTGACTCTATTGGGGCATAGATCATTGACAGTTCTCCACCGACGCCCATTTCTATTCTATTGTAATAGCTGGGCTTTTATTATAACGACGTACTTCATCTTTTGAATCGTTTCTTAATAAAGCCTGACTAATACATGTGAAGCAAGCCGCGTATGCTTTTCAAGTGATCCACTTCCTTTTCTCATATAAACAACTTTTTTTTACTACATAGTCTACTTCTAGACACCTTATCCGTTTAGGATTGCACTATTTGGAACAGAATGGAGCAAATAAATAACTTATATGTATACGTGTCTTGTGTCCCCTTTTGTAACACAAAAATAACCGAATATCCTAAAAGTCCGCCCAAATGTTATTTATTTTATAGAATATTTATATTTCCCATGTTTTTTTGCTGTAAAAAACTTGTTCATAACCATTTAAAATATTTGTAATGTGTACAAAGTACGTTTCTATAACTTTATGTTATAAGTTTTATGGGCAGTAGTTATTATTTTCGTCTTAAATAATGAACCAAACTGTTATTGTTAGACGTTAATTAGGTCTAAGAAATCTTTATGTGGATTGGTTTTCAATCTTTATGTAAACACAATGTGGATTGTGTTCAACTGTAAAAGTTTTATGTGATAAGAGATATAACAATTTGATGGGAAAATTGTTTTATGTGATAAGAGATATAACAATTTGATGGGAAAATACTCAGGTTTAAATAACTTACAAAATATTAACTGAAGTAAAAATGTGAAAGTTCATGGTCAATGAATATTTTTATTTTCGCAATCTGTTTATTGCATACATTTTTAAATTTTGATTTGGATATTTGATTGCTTCAGTCAGGCATTTAGCTTTAAGAGTAAACGAGAGCCCGATGTTCATTATATATTTGTTGTTTGTGGTGGCCAGAATTTTAAGTGGTGCCGAATTTCCTAAACATCATTGATATCAGCTATGATATTGATATCAGCTATCTTTCGCAAAGGTTTGGTATGTACATTTTATTAGGATAAGTTTTATATCTTCATTCACTCTCTCGAGGCCTCAAGTTCCCCTTCCCTAGAAAGGTTCTCCTTCTGTGGAGTGGTAGATCCTCTGATCTCCGATGTGACTATTTGTCGAAATCCTCGCAGTGAAGACGGATACAAGTTACGCTGACTACATAGATTGGCTAACGGCAGAAGGTTTTTGTAACTACTGAGATTACCTGCAGACAAGGAAGGGTAAGTAAGACCTAGGCAAAGAGTTCTACCCGAGAGATCTTAAAATATTGTAGGTTTCAGTGGAGCGGGTTAGCCCATGCGGGATTCCTTCAGATTTGTACATGCTACTCCCATAAGGTTAAACTCGTGGGGGCCGTGGTTTCTCATCCAGGTAGTCTATCTACTTAGAAAATGAACATATGTTCATTTCTAATTTGACTAAAACATTACTTTACAATTTCAAAAGTACATTATTTTAAGTGGTGAAAATGCTTTATTCGAGATGACTGTGCATCAAATAGTTTAGAAATTTCGACTATTTCTAAATTTAATCCATTATTATTATTGAACAAAAAGTCAAATCCATCAATTTTAATGAAAATCTGTTAAGTACTTACTAATGCAAAAGGTCAGTTTTTAAGCTGTTTTGTTTAGAACGTTCACTCTTATTAGTTTCATTTTTTTTTGTGATTTTTATAGTATTAGTAATTGTCACTAATTTACCATTTAAGCTCCCATCTTAGTAATGGGAAGCCATAATACTGGGTTGATTCTACAACGGGGGTCCTAAATTTTACCTCACTCGTTTATTAGAATAGAGATAATTAGCATTTCGGCTTGGGAACAACAGGCTTACGTTGTTTTACAAAATGCGGCGTGATCAACATTTTGCTATCTCTAACATTAATGTTCTTGAGTAATAGATAAGATGAGAATTTCTAATCTTTAGTAGTGTATATATTTATGTAGAACTGATCGAGTCCTCATAAAAATTGTATTATATATAAATATATAAATAAAATAAAATAAATTCAAAACGAAGGAAACACACAGAAAGGCACAGACATAACTCACATCGAAATATCGATGTGAGTTATGTCTGTGTCTTTCTGTGTGTTTCCTTTGTTTTGAATTTATTTTATTTCAAAAAATTCCGCTGGACCGTTTCTTTTAATTGTAAATATATATATACATACATAACAGTTCAAAATTGAAGATAGGTAGCACACTCAAATTTTCGGGTAATCCGTCTTCAGGAGAAAAGAGAAAGTTGTAGCACGTTGTAGACGCAACGGCTTGTAACCCATATATATATATATAAATGTTGAAACTACAATAAAATATGGGAGAAAAAAGACTAAGATCTTTCAACTGTGACAAGCGATCAGAGTCAGAGTCAAAATCCAACTGATACTTCACGTGTTTATTTTAGTGTTTATGTGAAATCTTGATATATATAATATATATATTGCATATACATATATATACAAAAACACGTGATCGAACCACGTGATTACAATCAAAGATCAAACCACAATATGAAATGGGGAAAAGAGTCTAAGATCTTTCAACTGTAACAACCAGTCTTCGTCAGAGTCAAAAACTCAACAGACTTCAGACCGCTAGTTACGGTTGAAAGATTTTAGTCTTCTTTTCCTATTTCATATTTTGGTTTGATCATTGATATATATATATATATATATATATATATATATATATATATATATATACCTTATTACACAATAAGCACACTTATTTATTTAATTAAATTATTTTTATGAAACTAGAACTATCGCTATTATAAAGGAGTACTATAACTACAACTAACCAATCACAATGTTAAAACTAAAAAGTTAAAAACAATTTTTTAACAATTTTGGCAAATATTTGCCAGTTACAGGCTTTCTGTTAGTTTATAACAGTTGTGAACTATTGTTTTCTTGTGGCTCATTTACCTGTACATTCTCAATGTTTTCTCCAATCTTTAGATCTAAAGGTAAGAACTACCTGCTACACCTGACCCAACAATAAATTCAAAGATATATCATCATGTCAGCTTAAGGTATTTAAGAAAACTAATACAGTTAGAAAAAAAAAACCGTCATAATCAACAAGTTAACACATCTTGAAAATCTCGTGTTATTGTACATCCATTAAGTAAGAAAAAAAAAAAACTTTCATTTGTATTCTTCCAAAGTGCAGAATCCTTCAAAAAATCCTACAAGCCCCCCTTTATTGTTCTAAGGATACAATTTATAAGGATCTGAAAGTTCCTTCTATCCACCGAGAAATCCGATCACGATATCGCAAATTTCATGAACCTTTCCCCATCAACTTAAATCCTTTTATCCTACCAGCCTCCTATCAATCCTATTAGAAAACTGAAAATACGTTGGTCTCTAGATCTGCTTAGAAATGATAACTAATTACAAGTGATCAGAACGATTCAGAGTATGGAGTACAATCAATGGATAATTTCTGCACTCATTTATATTATCCCAAATGTACGATGGATGACTGTTACTTGTTACCCCACTAATGGTAGTTTTAATATATTAAGAAATAAATAAAAAAAGCTGTATTGTTAATCATTCAATAAATTGTGTACAACAATTGTTATGATTTCATTAATTGTACAAATCAGTTACTATATGGTATTTACTTATTCCTAAGAATTATACTTAAAGACTCCATATAAACATGTTTTATTAATAAAATAAAATATTTAGAATACACAGTCTTCTTCTTTAGGTACATATAACATATAAATAAAAAAATTTGAAAGAAATTAGCCTATTAGAGTTTGTCATTGTATAGGTTAATTGCTCTGATGATTTATATTTGTATTTTAGATTAACCTGAAGAAGAACATAACTTGTTTGAAACGTATTGTATTATAAATATAACTTGTTTATATAGTGCATTTTTGTATAGTTTTGAGGAATGAATGAATTTTTTGTAAAAATGAAAGATATTTTAAATTTTTAGGAACATTAACAAACAGCCGGAAGCATGCTAACAATACGTCATTGCGTTCAAAAATTTGAGACTGAAACTGAATTTTATTTGATCTAGTGTTGTGTTAGGATATTTTGTCAAGGTAGGAATTAATTTTTAATATATATATATAGAGTAGATTTCACACAAGAGGTATTTATTAATGATAATTCAATCGCACCTGTTTAGATATTTGCAATAAATAACTCTTTCCTGTTTTTGTATTTATGCAGAGGGCCAACAAGTTGTGAATTATGACTACATAAGGGTTAAAGTCATAGGAAAGGTTGTACACCCTGTGAATATTAATGCCTGGCCTAACCAGCTAAATATAAATACACATCGTCCGATCTGAAGAGCAGATAGAGGAATTCCCTTGTCATGCTGTCCGAGAAGAGATACGACACCTTGTAGCGATATAAACACTCAACGATATACGATGTCTGTTTTGCTGTATGTTCTTCCATGACAAAAGATGTTTCATGGTAATAATTCAACACGTTGAAAATTTGTGAACATTGCTTAGGAAAAATTTGCTTTTTAAATTTAAAAAAAAAAATGTACTTTCTTATTAACTTAATTATATTATTAATACTTATTTGTAACTGATTTATGATACATTTTTAACGTGTTAAAAAAGTAATTTACCTTTTTAAAAAGAAAATGATGAAGCAACTTTGGGCTTCATAAATACAATGAAATGGCAACGGCCATATTGGATACACCGGTTGTCATTAGAATACAGGAGGTAAGAAACATTGGGGTTGTATTGCGGTTGGATGGATGACCCTCTGTGTCCAATTATTCCACACCAAATCCACTTTACTCGTATTATACTAAAACAATTTTTTTTTTTTGAGTTCCCTTAAAAGATGTGTTTATCACCTAGAAATTTAAATGTCAAAGAAATTAATTAATTGAGCCGTTCCTTTCTTCCGCATAGGGATCCTTCAACAAAATTATTATAATATCCAAAAAATTAATGAATATAATTCATTTTAAATTTACTACTTAAGCAGATATATTATTGATGTATAATAAAGTATGATAGTGTAATATCAATTTATAGTTTTTTTTTACATTTTAATTTAATAGCGTTCAAAACTGATTTATTATAATACATGTGTTTTAGTTATCTGACAGGCTAAATATGACGGAGTGAGATCGGGACGTTTTTAATATCTTCTATTTCATATTAAAGTGAGAGTGGAATTTTACGTTATTTAGTGGTGTTCTACTGAATAAATGATTGGGTTTCAGAATATCTTGGGCACGTGATTTCCCCAATTAAATGTCAGATGAGTTAGTAATTAACGAAATCATAGCTTGTCACATTTTTAGACAATAATTTATGGATAGGAATTAAAATCCATTTTATTTTGAAATGTATTCCTGTTCTAGGAATAGATTAATAATTTTTGTAGAGGGAAGCGTAATTTTTTTTTTTTTGGAATTGATGAAAATGAGTAGGATATTTGATTCGATGAGAACTTGTGTGAAATGGATGGAAGGCGATTATTATCAGCGATTTTACTTTTAATAAAGTCGAAGCAGGAACTTGAATGAAGTCAACTGGAATAAAGTTAAGTTTTAATTACCTTAAGAAATGGGGGCGGTATTTCAGAGCGAGTGAGACAGAGATAGCAATGCTGGTGAATTGAGATGACTTCACGACCGCATCAGACTTAAGACTCTTATCTTAAAAAGGAAATCAAAATGAATAAATTAAACTAATTTCTCTAGATTGATATAATTAATGGGGTTTCGAAGGAAGGCGGTGTTTTTCACTCCTTCAAGCTGATTATGATCGACGAAACGTCGAGATGCGTGCAGTTTAGATGACTATAAGACTCCAATGTCAGTTATAGACTCTTGATCTAAAAAGCTAAACAGAAATGAAGTAACAACAACATCCTAGAGACTGTAATCATGTTTCAGGTTAACTTTTTTCTCCTAACTATCCCATCAAAAAAGCTCAAACAGAAATGAAGCCTTAACAAGCAACATTGCCTAGAAAAGACTATAAAATCAGTTCCTCAGGCTCTTTATTTATTATCTCTCTAACTATCGAAAAATACAATCATCAGCCAAGCAGAAAGTTAAATATTACATTAAAAGTTTCTATTAAAATATTGGTATATTTATTTTATCATCTTTAGTTCTCCGGCTAAAAAATCAGAAAAATAACAACGTTCATTCGAGCACAATCAGTGGTTTTCACCAGAGTTAAACTAATACAAACTAATAAAAGTTTTACTCCAATGAAAACTACTTCAGAAATCTTAATAATTTTCCTGACTTCTTACTGTGCTTTAGACATATATATATATATATATATATATATATATATATATAAACAGTATTCTGTAAGTTTTCTTGAGGGCTAGGTTTTGGAAATAAACTTCTCCTTCTTATAGTTTTGATGTATTTCTACTTCATCATCAGGGCTACAAAATAATATAAGGCTACACTATTTTCAACAAACTATATATATATATATAAATAGTGTAGCCTTATCTTATATGTAGCCCTGATAATGATGTTGTAAAAATACATCGAAACGTTGGCACAAGAAGGAGAAGTTTATTTCCAATACCTGGCCCTCAAAAAAACTTGCATAATAGTCTTTTGAATGAAGAGGTCAAGAACTATTTGCGAATATATATGTATATATATAAACCAATTAAAAAGAACGTAACACACAGATAGAGAAAGGAATAACTCACTTCTATATTTTAACCATTGTCGTCATCAGTAGGTGAAGAGTCCTGATGTATAAGGGACTCTACTGCCGCTCTACCTTCCTGCAGGACTTTTCACCTCCTGATGACGACGATGGTCGAAATATAGAATTGTGTTATTACTTTGTCTATCTGTGTTCTAAGTTCTTTTTAATTAGTTTTTATTTAAAAGTCCGCTGTTCCGTTTCATTATAATTATATATTATATATATATATATATATATATATATATATATATATATACAGGTTTTGATTAAATATTACGCCATATTTACGATTAACTAGTTTCCTCGTGTCTTTTTCAAGGATCCGGAAATATATAGTTCAATGTAGAAAAAGAAACATAGAAAAATCAAAAGCACACACTTACAGTCTCCAATTTTTGGTTTGAACTGTTTTCTGGGGAGATAAGAGAGGGAAACCAAGCGCACTGGTTCAGAGACGGTTGGAGACCGTCTCTAACCTTCTCTGAACCAGTGCGCTTGGTTTCTATCTCTTATCTCTCCTTAAGACGGTTCAAACCGAAAATTAGAGACTGTAAGTGTGTGCTTTTGGTTTTTCTATGTTTCTTTTTCTGCATTGAACTATAGTTGTCCGTTTCGGATCGTATTTCCAACGAAAAAGTGGAAATATTTAGGACTATCTCAAGACATTATAAGGGATTTGAAAACAAACAGACACTCCTAACTTTATTAAATTCGATTGAATCATCTGTTACAGAAGAGAAATAAACGCAAGGTTCACCCCATTAAACGACCCATATAGAGTTGGCAATATTTGTAAAAAGGATTTGTTGGGCAAATTATAATAGTTTTTTCTTTCAATATTTCACAAAATTTGATCGGTTTGAAATCATCAGGAAATATCGAACAAAATTCACAAAAAGTTCTAAAGACCATAAAGCCATGGCACATATTGAAAAAAACCGTTTCAATTTTTCAAGTTTCCTACTCAATTATTCCTTCCTGCTGTCTTTTGATACCATTACTTTACATATCACTATCAGCAGTTCTACTGTATGTACTTTTAGATTATTCAGAGCATTAAATAGAAATCTACAGTGTTTTATACTACTGTTGAATAATAGATTTAGTTAATATATGATCCGTTTTATTTGAAAATAGTCGAAATCCATTTTGATAAAAAAAATAGTTAACAATGAAAATGAATACAATTTATTATGAATTTTTTATTTAAAAACTTTTTAAAAATTATCGGTTATAATGTTCGTTAATTTTAACATATTTTTTGGAAAACAATTATAAATAAAATTTTCATAGTAAATTGTATTAATTTTTATCGTTACTTAATTTTTTATCAAAATGGACAGAGATCATTTCCAAATAAAACGGCTCATATACTTTTTTACACTTATTTTACCTTCCATATGAAATATAGAGTAATGAAACTGCATTCATTCAGATAAAAAAATTGATATCTTGTTTTCATCGACAAAATACATTAAAAAGTCCCTGAGAACAAGAAATGGGTTTTACGAATTGCGTGTTGTGTATTTCTATGTGCAAACAAACAATTGAACTGCATATATCAATTTATAATCCTTGATTCTGATTATAATCGCTGCTGTTATGAATTTTTGAATATTAAATATGTATAACTTGTTATCAGAGTACAAATTGTCCTTTAAGATAAGAGGTTCTGAAAAATATAAATTTATTTTATTTATGATTAAAAATAAGTCAATAAAGTTTTACAGACAACTGATTGAATTGATAGGGCTATTAAGAACTGGTAGGCAAATAATTTTTTTATATACATTTTTTGTTTATTAAAAATAAATCAACTAACTGATTAAATTGATAGGTTATTAAAAAGAAAGGTGGTCAAATATAGATAAGATAAGCGAAATTTGTTTTGAATTGATTAAACTGATATGGCTTGAAATCAAAGCGTTCTGGTTTTGCTAAATAATAAATTATAGTCACCTATCTTTCTAGCAGCGGTTCTAGTCTGAAAATTGAAAAAAGCTACAAACAAGTCGTCAGTTCAGGCTATTTCGTTCATTATTATTTTAACAAAATTACCATAGGATCATGTATTTACTAATTATATACGTTTTTTAAACAATTTATATTTTTTAAAGCAATAAGTCTTAGTATTAGTTCAAACATCTCATGAGGGGGGGAGGGGGGTCTATTGAGTAAAGTAGTCAATATTTTAGATTATTTTGATTTCAATATCAAAATACATGTTTTTTTTCGAGGTGGGGTTAAAGATCTACTGGAAAGTTACTCTTATGAGATTGATTCCTCTACTGAATATTGTACGAGTATCTCCCTAATGATTCTAGATAAAGAGTATTAAGTTTTACCTAACACAAGTGTATTAAAGTAGAATATTTAAAAATTACCTGGATATCATAAAGAATTGGACCAGTAGCTTAAAGCCAACTTCAAACGACTGCATGCTTAGATATTTTGCACATCCAGCGTCAAAAAGAATGGTGGGCCAGAATTTAAAACAAACCCGGATCTACCAGAGAGAAGACGCAAGCCACTGGACTACTTCTTTATCACGTTACTTATTGTAAAGTAATAAATTGATTATTATATGAAATAAATTCATAGATAGAAAGATGGAAAACTCACTTTTTTTTATAAATTTAGGTATTAAATATCTTAACTTCAATAATAATTGCAAAATAAAAACGAATTGCAATAATACATGACGAATGAAAGAAATACTCATAAGAAATATTAAAAAAATTTTTTTTATAACAATAAGGTAGATTGGTATGTAGCATGTAGTATGGCTTGTATGCAGCTATTCTCTTTAATTATTCCATCGGAATCATTGCCTGCCATAGAAAGATTAACGATCGAACTAACTAGCAAAGGGAACTGAAAACCTGCTATTCAATGACTTTAGCGATAAATCTTACTTCAAAACAAGTTCATGTAAATTGCATATATATAACAACATCTATTTACAGAGGGAATTGAATGCAATTTGATGGCAATGTGAAAAATTCATTTCAATGGTATACAATTCAGTTTTAGTTTACTTTTGTATTACTTAATCATAGTATAATAACAATAAAAATAATCATTTAAAAAATATGATATTATAAGTTCTGAGGCGTCTTGAGTCCTTTTTTTAAAACTTTTTTATAAGGTGTAACACCATATAAGGAGAGTAGTTAAGTCATGTAACTAAAGCATTGTAAAAATGTTTCAGATCACATCGGTTGGTAGTTAATTTTCTATTATACCAAAAAATAAGACTAAAATTGATGGTGTAGATGAGTTTATAGTATTTTGCAAAATTTCTTTTAGCAAGTATACTTTACGAACTATAATATATTTTATGATAGAATTTTTCTATTGAACTAGTTACTGTATAAATATTGATCAGTTTCAATTATTAGGGAATTATATTAGAAATAACTGAAAAAGTTTTCAACATTTTTTTCCCAAATAAAATTTTAGTTCCCCGAAAATTCCTTGTATTGACAGCTGTTTGATGGTTATATAAACCCTTATCTATTGCAAGGAAGGCCCAGACTTTAATGCCTAATTTATGCTGATTTTATACGGGATCTGACAGTTCTGCTTCAACAAAATTTAAAAGACTTGTCAAAATCAAAATATTTGAATGCTTAGAGAGATTGCGGGATAAAGAGGAGTAAATAAAATTCGCCTTGATTCCCAGTAACTATGGTATAGGAAGGAGCTAGATCGTTGTCGTTGTTTTCCAACGCCCACAGTAATAAGGCTTTTACCTTTTGGTGCTGTTCCTAGGGGGACTGTGGCTCATTTATTATTTGGTACCCATTTTAGTAATGGGCGAAAACATTACCTATTGATTCTAAATTTTCCCTAACTCAAATGTATTTACGGATCTTTAACGAGTACCTGACATCGTAAGGACCGACGGTTTAATGTCCTCTAAGGTTAACGTGCTCAGAATTTATTCCTCTCCCACGCAAAAAAATCGAGGGCCAGGTGGGGATCGAACCTCGGACTTACCATTTCAGGGGTGAGTACGTTAACCACACGGAACTATATAGTAGAGAGTGCTGCAACGTCCGTGATTGGTATAAACTATGGAAACGAAATCCTTTTATGATCTGATGAATCAGAAGGTTAATAACTAAATCAATATCACTAAAGCGGATTAATGATTTTAATCCATTATATTGTTTTATTTATATAAATATGGTAAAAGGTTCGACAGATATTAAATACAGTTAATTGGTTTGTCACAGCTTTGAAAAAAATCCATATCTGTTATTTATTGTTGTAAATGAACCTCTTTTATGGGTTATTTCAACATTTTTGAAATACAATTTTGTCATATTTAAATTAATTTAACCACTAGCAATTCTATACTCTCATCGCCGAGGAGAGACCGTTTGCGTAAGATTTATCCAGCTCATTGCCGCATATAGTCAATGCTTTGGAGTAAAATTTGGAACCGTTTTACACATATTATTTTCATTAGCAATTACTTTAAACTGTTTTCTTGAAAAAAAAATAATTAAAGCGTACAAATTATATAAGGCAATAGCTTTTTTTTTTTATAGTATGCAACCTAAAGGGTGATATATCGTAACTTACCTTAAAAAAAAACTAGTTCTGCGAAAAATTTTATTAAATAAATTGATGATTTTTTTTTTCATTAAATTGGAGTAATCAAATTAAAAACAACAAACTATTGCATATACATAAGTTAAAATAAATTATAAGGGAGAGAGTTATGTTAGCTGGAGCAGAAATACATGTGTGAATGGCCTACTGGCTGAGTTGAAGTGCCTTCTAACATGCAAACCTCCTTTCAAACAACCTTCCTTTAACTCAAATCCCCATCAAATTAAATCGAAGAAATTGATTTCAAATATTTCATAATAGCCTGATATTAACCAAAATCTTTGATCTAATGAAAGTTAATGAGCCGAATTTTTTTTTTTATTTATTTTGATTAAATCCATAAATGTATGTAAATTTCAATACATATTCTTATGTTTTTAATTTCTTTTTATTTAGAAATGTAAAATCATTGTATGAATGCTTTGTTAATATAGATAATTCTCTACCTACTCTTTAGTTGTGTTCCCAACGTTTAGAACGTAGTTAGTAATGAACGAAAGTACTGTAAGTTTTAGTAATGTATGCCGTTCATACTGTACTATACACCCATCAATTCAATTACTGTATCTTATAAAACACCCCTAAATCATATATTATAAACATAGCATTATAAAGAACAACAGAAATGTAGTATTAAATACGTAAATTAAATTCTAGCAAAATACATCTATTTGTAATTTGAATTAAACGAGTTTTATTCAAATTCAGTTATGTTTGGCAGTGATACCCCCCCCAAAAAAATTCAAATTCAAATTCACACAAACACTTTCATTTATAATTTAAAAATTTTAATTTATTTTTTTCTCTCTTCTTATATTAAAATTTTCAAAATAAAATAGAAAAATCATTAAACTAATGAATGTAAGTCGAGAATTGTCTGAACACCAAAGTAAAATAATGTTAAAAATAACATAAGAATAAAGAGAAATAATAAGAAAAAACAAAAGCGGCTGGGAAGCTTGTGTTGAAATATCTCTTAGTGAAATGGATTCAATCCTTTCTTAGTTGTTTGTGTTGTTCAAGATATATATTTCCTTGTTATTAATATTTTAAAATTTTCTTGCTATTAATTTTAGTTGTTTGTGCTGTTCAAGGTATAGATTTTAATGTTATTAATTTTAGTTGTGTGTGTTGTTCAAGATATAGATTTCCATGTTATTATAATTCCCATTCATAAAATTAAATAATACTATTACCTAGCTATAATAACCCATATTAACAAAAATCAACATTAGAAGTATACAAAGAAATATCGAATCATTCATATTTGTTTAAAAAGGAATAACGAAGGAATCTTTTAGAAAATCTGGCATTACGCGTGGTCAAAGCTGACAGCTTTATGTCTTCTATAAAAGATGCGGTATATACATTTTTTTTTTAACTTCCATATGAAAAAACTCGGCTTCTTGCCAAAATGAGATCTGCAGTATTCAGAACAAGGCTATTTGTTAGACCACACCTGCTCTGATTAAGGAAGTGAAAAAAAAAACGAATTAAGAACTACTATGGGAAAGATAAAAGAGAGAAACGAGGAAGATTACATACTCCTCTTAACACTAATGTGACTAATTCTTGAAATAATTTTCAAGATCATGGATGTTATTTATCATATTAAAATCACTGATTAGCTTCTTGACCATTGATTTCCAATGTTCAAAGATGGTTTTCTTGAGGATTTTTGGTTTTAGGAGTGTTATTCCTTTAGTCCTAAACAGGAGTGTTATTTCTTTAGACCAAACATTCTCAAGAAACCAATTTTTGAAAATTAAAATCATTGTTTAGAACTTTTAAAAATACCAAGATAAATGTATTAAAAAGTAGTGTTTTATAAAATTCTTTTTCTAGAAAAAAATAATTTTTGTTGTTCTATTTATAATCAGCAAAGGTAGTAAAAAATGTGTAGGAAAAATTTTGCAGGAACTTATTTTGGTTACTTTCTGTAATGGTGATATATATTGAATATGTGGAAGACTAGAAAATGATGCAATATTTTCTATTGCAATATAGAATAAATCTATAGGACAAGTATAAGATATTTTCTATGCGTCGTAGAAAGATTTAATGATCGTCAAACAAAAATATATAATATTTAAATACAAATTGATATAAAAATGAACCATCTTAACTACTAAGTTTTCCTTACCTATGGGCTTCTATTTAAATCCAGTATTAAGAGGAAACTGACAGCAATTTTATACTATTGTTGTTACAGAAGATAGAAATTGACCTTTTCTTGATTCAATTAGTACCATGTTCGGTCTAATACAGTCGATACCACCTTAGAGTTTGTTCAATATTTAACTCACAATATACGCAAGCAGTTATTGCGTGGTATATACTCATGATTAGTGAGAAAAAGAAATATAATATCTTCCACATACAAAGGGTTTAATCACACAACGCGTTTTGAATACTTAGTGTTCCGCCACTAAAGTATTCAAACTTTAAAGCGTTGAACACTAAGTATTCAAAAGCTTTCTATGATTCAATTCTTTGAGTCTGGAAGACCTAGTGTTTATTTTCCACTCTAATCAAGATCAATATTTAATTTAATTATTGAACGCAGTAATATTTCAAAGTCTTCGTATCTAGATTTAGTTTACTACTTCCTTAAAAGTTTACAGTAATTCAACAGAGCTTTCTAAAGTCTAGTTCGTTTTCAAAAGCTGTTAAATAGATGGCTTAAATGATATTGTATATACATATAAAAGAATATACAATGGATTCGGGAAGATAAATGAACGGAATAGCTTTTCATCTTTTAATCGCAACTCCAGAAATACAATTATTAAACATTTAACTATTTAGTTAATTAATAATGATTTAATTAATTAAAAGTGATTTTATTAAGCACGAGGGTTATAAAATGGTTTATTATCCATTAATATTGTGTTTACGGATATACTTTGCTATTTACTGTCTTTGTTTCGCACATGAGAGTATATGCATGAGTGAACGGGAGTGGTCACACTCATATCAGATTTATTGTCCGCTATCATATCCCGGATCTACTAAACGCTCCACGGTTATTTATTTTAGATTTTTTTTTCTTTTATATTTACGCTTTATTATCAAATGATGTACAATCTGTTTCCTCTTCAGGAAAGCTTAGACTGCAATGACCTTCCTGTAAGGGAGCCTTGTATTAATGGGTGCAGAAAATTACATATATATATATATATTAAATAAATATACGCTATAGATTCACTAAGAATAAAAAAAAAACACATAAAATAAATGAGAGGAAACAGTCTAGGATATTTTTCTATTGTAAATTGAATTGTTGGTACTACTGAATTTAATATTTAGTAAGACCAACAATCAAGTTATTTAGTGACATCAGAACAATGAGCAATGGAAGGAAAAGTAAATTGTAAATTACTCTTCTTTTATCTTTGTTAGAGGTAAGATCCTAAGCTTGAGCCCAAGTCCAGCCCGACCAGACGCGAAATTGGGGTCAGGTCGGGTCCGGGCAGCTCTCTCGATATTTTTTTTTAATAAATATGTATATCTGTTAAATAAGGAATGTTTATCACAAAAAAAAAATAGATACAACAGATGACCGAGATTTGCTTGGCTGGTGGAGAATAAACTCCAATATATACCCTACCCGCGTATACATTGGGTCGGGCCGGGTAGGGTTTTAATACTGGTGGACCAGGGTTGGGTCTGGCTGGATTTTTTAGGACCGATTTTACCTCTAATCCTTATGCTTAAATATATACCCTACCCGGGTATATTGGGTCGGGTCGGGTCGGGTTTTAATACTGGCGAGATGGTCGGGTCGGGCTGGATTTTTTAGGCCCGATTTTACACTAACCCTTATCCTTAAATATGTACCCAACCCGGGTATATTGGGTCGGGTCAATCTCCAGCCGGGTCGGGTCTTAATACTGGCGAGCCAGGGTCGGGTCGGGCTGGATTTTGTAGGCCCAATTTTACATCTAATCCTTATCCTTAATTAATTAAATCATTTATCTGATTAAAGAACATTGATTTAAATACCTTTAACAAATTTAAGACGATACACATGAATAATGGTTTACATACATCAAATTGAGTATTAACGAGAATAGACTATTTTTCTAGAGTTAGCAGCAACTAACAGATAATTTTTTGTTCTTTTTTCCTTTAACTTCTTCGAGTATACTGACTTTACCAGTCCTCTGTTCAATTTTTTTTTATTTCTTTTTAAACACTTCCCTTAGTTTCTTTACCGCATTATATGTTTCATTTTTCTTCGATTCAACTGTAACACTAATAAGGATCATTAATTTTGGTTGAAAACTACGTTAGATTATTCAACTTGTCAACTCTTTGGGGAATTCCAAAGTTTAATGAAGATATTTTGGCTAAAACGACTACTCCTTGTCAGAGTCTTACACGATAAGTTCAGCAGAAGAACGGATACATATTGAGTAATAAGTTATGAGATACATTTTCAAAGAGGTCAAAAGCAAGGGAGCAAGAGGAATAGTTGACCAATTTTAGTAAACAAATGAATGCAGGGACTAAAAAATCATTTCCTCTCAATTGTTTTCGTTAATAACTATATCTAATTAGAATAAATCATTACTAATGGTCATTTTATTCTTCATATTCTTCAATGATTTGATCTGGCTCAAAGAAGGAAAACGACATTAGGAGAGTGCTACTTTGACATTCTTGAGAATTTGGTATCCGCTGGTGTCAGGGATCTAATCAAGTTTATTATTATTTCGTGATGTCTCAAGTAGACTAGTGATGGAGGAGAATACCCTTTTTCCTCATTTCTTGTATCACAACAACTTGTATTGTACAAGGGCAGCTTGTGGACCTATGTGGTTTTTCTTCTTTGACGGCCACTGCAACCTAACCTAATCATCATAGTATTTGATCTGTTACAATTAATTAATGACATTTTAATTAATCACCTTTGGGGTAATAAAATCGTATCCAATCAATTATATAATTTATTTGTCTTAGTTATAATTTTTGAGAAGTAGTATAATAGTAATAGTGCAGAATAATAAAATAGTACCTCCCTCCTGGTTAACGTTTCTGTTGCCTTCTTTTTTCTTGCTTTCTTTGCTTTCTGATAACATAAGGTGAAAAGCGTCAGAGCATTTATTTCTGTTATTTTTCTTTTTCCTTGTGGTTTTGGACTTCACAACTACGAGCAAGCATTATAAATGATTGTTTCACTTCATTTTAAAATTGTTTAATGTGTATTTTTTTATATAAATGATTATTTATTTCTTTAATACATAATTAATATCATAATACGAGTATATGAATTGATTCAAATGATGCTTAGATCTTGATTATATATATGTTAAAAAGAATAACAATTTACTACTATAGTTGCCTTCTATATAAAAGTTATGATTATGAGAGATAGTTTTTGTCTTAATTATAATAATTTTATTATTATTATGACAGTAATGTATGAACATATGCGCGTATATATATATATATATATATATATATATATATATATATGCTGCTCTTCCTTCCTGCGGGACTCTTCACCTACTGACGAAGACGATGGTCGAAATGTAGAAGTGAGTTATTCCTTTGTCTATCTGTGTGCTACCTTCTTTTTAATTGGTTATAATATAATATCGGTAATATATCATATATATATATATGTATATATATATACAGTTCAATGTACATAAAGAAACGTAGAGAAATTAAAAACACACACTTACAGTCTCTAATTTTCGGTTAGAGACTCTAATTTTCTAAACCGAAAATTAGAGACTGTAAGTGTGTGTTTTTAATTTCTCTACCTTTCTTTATGTACATTGATTTGTATTTGTCCATTTCGGATCGTATTTTCATCAAAAAAATTTATATATATATATATATATATATATGCATGTATATATATAACAGATTCAATTATATATATATTATATTATTTATATTTATACTATATATATTTAATATATAATATATTATATATATATCTTAAAAGTTTGGGGAGCAGTCCTTCTTGAATAAATGCATTTAAAAACTTTATGTCTGATTGTAATTGATTTAACTTCGTTGAATATTTTTTTAAATTTCGAAAAAAAACACTGTGTGTGTGTGAAAATACACAAAAAAATCTGGAGTGGCCTACACTCTACTTTACTATAAGTAACTCAATGTCAAATTTCTTGAGTATATAAAACATAACGTATCATTTAAGCATAACATAAATATCTAAATGGGATATAATTATTAGCATTGCATTCGTGAGGTAGTACAGATAGTGATTGAAGGACATATCAATTTATAAGCTTATTTTTGTACATCACAAATAATTTATTATTTGCAAACAATTTCATTAGTATAACTACAGCAGTAATATCATTTTTGAAAAACCAATGTGAACATTTCTTGAAACGAAATATTATCCTACAAGAGAACATGGCTATTGTTCAAATAGCCAGTAGATTTCTTACATCGTTTACTTAACATCCTTCTACATTGAATATTAATGTAAAATTTTCAAATTTGAAACAGTAAAATACCCTTTTTTTTCTCTGAAAAACTTCTTAAACAGCGAAGAAAATGTTGTTTTAAGGTGATTTGTTAATTAAAGATGTACGATAATTACAGTTATTAATCTCTAAACGAAAGATTTATATTTTGAATTATCTTTTACATTTTGGTTTTTAACAGAATTATTATACTGGGAATTTTATGGCTTCTTAGTATTTAATAAGATCATTTTCCTTCCCCTTTGTCAAATAACATATATACGAATTTTTTTTTAATGAGTGTTATCATTTACCTGCACAATATTATTCCTCTTACATCTCTTATAAGTCAATAATATATTTTCATTTTTCCATTAGAAACATCAATTTTATCTCAGTGGATTCGCTCAAAAAATTTCTAAGTCAATGTAAACAATGTAAAAAAATACAAAAAATTCGACAAGTATAGCAGGTGATCTCTTAGTCTAGAATAAGCAAACAGTTTTTATATCGTTATTGCTCTTTCCCGTAATTGAAACTTCATGAATTTTTTTTTGTGAATTGCTAATTTTTTGTTCCATTTTTGGTCAAATTTTCATTTTTTTTTAACAAGCCGTTTAGCGTCAAAAAATCATTTTCTGAAAACACAAATCGTACTGTAACGCCCTTTAGCGAAAGTAATTTCAAAAACAAATATCTCAATTCATTCGCCATATAATGTTCTATTTATAGGCATAGTTTCATTCTTGTCCGTCAAACAGTATGGCTTGTATCGCTCTCACAAGGTTTGAGATTGAATTATAAGTCAAATTTTTACATTTTATTGAAAAAAAAATATTTCCTGTTGTCTTAAAATTCTGAATATATTTTTCGTTTGTTGCATTTGTAACTTCAAAGATAATGTCAAAATTTCAAAACTCTAGGGTTATCAGTTTAGGAGAAATAAATGTTTTAAAAAAAACGGTTTTTGGCAAAAAAAGTGACTTTCCCATCATGCATAATTCTTCCCAAACAATAGGGATCTTCGTCTAAATGGGGCCCATTTTTGTGTAAAATATCAACTTGATCCATCAAAGATTCTGGACCGTAGCGTGGTAACAAGCAATGCTAACACACGCACCCACCCACGCACCACCCACCCACCCACCCACCCACCCACCCACACACACACACAGACATCATCGTAAAAACTTCATAAAACGACTTCTGGAACCTCAAAACATGTAATTCCGTCAAAATCTCGAGATCGAATTTTTTCACGATCACTATACTTTACTTATAGTAAAGTAAAAAACAGCAATAGGTGAGAGTGTATCAGTTCATTACACTTGTTGTCTTTATATATCGTATATTTTTTCGTATATATTCATAATACAGTAAAAGTATCATGGGTATTATATCTTCACGACTCTAGAAAGGAGCGATGTAAAAAGATATCATTGATCCTTTGAATAAATGAAAATTATTGATGAAAGGAATTTTTGAAAGGTGTGTTAAAAGTACTTAATAACCATTTGGTTGAGACACGCGCAGTATCTTTTTCACTTGAGAGGTGTGGAGTTCACGTCCATTAATGGAGAAAGTAGTCAGATGACATTGTTGAAGGTGTAGCTTATAAGAGGGTAGTTTAGTTATGAAAATTGCAACAATTTGCAACCTAAAATAGTGATTCAGCTAGTTATTGTGGGCCATTTAAAATATTCATTAAAGAACCTGAGTTTAATCAGACTCTGGTTATAAAGCCACAGGTGATTTGCATAAAAAAGTTAGTAATCATTTACTATATGCATAAAATTTATATATGCTAATTAAAATAAAAAAAAGTAATTTATAAGAAAAAAATCTCCGAATAACTTTTGAAAAATAATCTTCTAAAAATTCAAAATGATCATTTTAAAATTAATATAAAATATGATTTTTAATACATTAACCAACAATATTATTCAAATTATTCGGTTTGTTGCTATTATTTTTTACTTTATCATAAAGGAAGTATGATAATCAAGAAAAAAATATGTCTCGAGATTTTGACGGATTACCAAAATTCTTTTTTGATTTTTTTTATCATATTATCAAATATCATTCTGAAAAAATTAACCATAGTTTTTGATAATGCGTTTACACTATAGTCAATTTAAAATAAAATCATAACTCAATTGTGCTCAACGAGTTTGTCATTATTTTTACTTGCGTTAAAGTTGGGGGCTAGGTTAGCATAGTGGCAACCTGCTTACCTCTGGATTGGTAGTTCCAGGGTTCAATACCCACTCTGGCGTTCGATTTATTCACGTGAAAGGTGAATAAATCTGAGTATGTTGTCACATGGAGAGAATGAAAACCTGTCGGTCCCAAGCCTGTACTATGTCAGGTAGTTGTTAAAAATCTTTAATCTAAATATGTTTGATTTAGACAAAATTTAGGACTCCCAATTTAGAATCAATGTTCATTGTATGGTATGACAAAGGGCCAATATTCCATTGTGGGACGGTCTATTCCAGGGTTTCCCAAACTTTTTCAGGCTGGCGCCCCCTTGTCTTCTAGAATAGCCTGCCAGCGCCCCCTACCCCATAAAAATGGAAAGGTATGCCAAAAAGCCTATCAGAACTAACCTATCCTATTCAGGTTAATGAATATAAGAATGGTATTTTAAAAGGGTGAAAGCGCAGGAAAGGACTAATGTCCAGAAAGGGATGTTTGGGGAAAGAAAGAAGTACAGTAAGAAATAGTAAAAAACCATCCTCTAGCTGTCATGCAATCTACAGCCACAATCTATCTTTACAGAATTGAGATTGCGGTCTACTATTTATATAAGTAATGATCATTTTATTTTTCTTATCTCGACCGAAAACTCATTTACTTCCGATCAAGGCTGACCTCTTAATCCATAGGACATACGTGAAAGAGCAGCTTATCTTTTTATTCCCTTTATTTTGACCGAAAACTCTCATTTACTTTCGACCGGCGCTGACCCCTTAATCCTCAGGTAAAAGAGCGGCATATCTTTTGAAATTCTTATTTCTAATTTTTATTACTTGTATGGTTTTTGATGGTTACCGCCAACAGTTTGTAACGACAATGTAAGTATTGTAGCAGCCAGCTGCTACATCAGCTACACTGTCGCCACCAACCATCTATTTTTTAGTTACCGCCCCCCAAACCGCCTATTTTTGCGTTACCGCCCCCCAACCGCCTATTTTTGCGTTACCGCCCCCCAACCGCCTATTTTTGCGTTACCGCCCCCCCAACCGCCTATTTTTGCGTTACCGCCCCCCCAATATCAAACCACCGCCCCCAGGGGGGCGGTACCGCCCACTTTGGGAAACGCTGGTCTATTCCATTGGAACCTAACCTAACCTATATTAATGATAAGTATAGGCTAATACAGGTTTTTATTTCTAACTAGTTTTGAAAAATCTTCAATTTGATAGGGATATAATGAAAAAAATTTGAGTTTTGTGTCCTCAACATTTCTGTAAATAACCGTATTGTGTGGATTATTATCTCATTAGTTCAGCGCCCATTAATTTTATTATTTTGATTTATTTGAATGTAACTACCATTGGAAAGTATTATCAAACTCTTTGATAAAGCTATCAAACTCATAGGAAATCAATTTTTTGATTGATTCATTGTCAATCAAACTCACTGTCAATCAATCATTTATTTGTGCGCGGCTCTTTATTTCGTAATTATAACGAAATTGTAATCCTTGTAATAAGACAACCTGTCAGGTGAATACGGGTTGAACTTAGATACTAGTGTAATGTCATTGCTTTTAAGTGTAATATTTCTTCTTTTAATATTATAAATTATTCAAATTTTTACCAAGCAATACTAATCTTAAATACTTAATACCAAATTTAACTTTTGTATTAAAACGCTTAAATACATGAAACCCAATACTTAAAGTACTTAACAACATTCACTAACAATCTCAAAGTTATTTTTTTTCAAAAAATAAATTATATCTTGATTGTAATGTTTTTTCCTCCACTATGAGGAAAAAAAATATATCAATATTTATTGTTATATCTGTAATAGTCACTAATGATGACAAATTAATTTGTGGTTTTCCACCTAAGAACTAATGTAAAGTGGTTCTAGTGGTCTTGTGTGAAACTTTTTTTCTACTTGGGAATCATAAAGGAGACCATTATGAACATAATTTATTGAACAAACATCGCGTTTTGAACACATTGTGTTTTTATTCAGGTAAATATGCTCTGATGGAGAGGTAACAAAGATTTTACTATTGTCTAAACACAAGGAGTTCGAAATTGGTTGTTTTTTTGATAAATAATTTTCAAAAATGAGTAAATACATTGAAATGATATGAGTAAATATACATTGATTAGAGCAGTGTTTCCCAAACTTTTTCGAGCGACCGCTCCCTTTGGTCCGTAAACCTATACTCAGCACTCCTCAATAATCAGAATCTTAGACCAAATAACGAAATGAGTAACATTTTAATAATTAAATTAATTCTAATGTAGTGCAATCTGTTATTATGTGGTATTTACTCATTGTCTTATTGAGTCTTATTCAGAGGCCCTCACCCTTAGTTAATGCCTGAAGAAGAACACTACGTGTTCGAAACGCGTTGTTTATATCATTAAAAGTTTTATATGTGGAGACCATTTCATTAGATTTTTACCCTACAATAATTAAATTAATATAATGACTAATCGAATATTTATTTATAATCCAATATATGTATTGATTCATAGCATATTTATGCAGAAGAATTAACACACAATAAAAGAAACTTAGATGAGAATATCCTTTTAACATAAAAATAAATTATCAAAACAAATAATTTTAAGAAACCTTTTCCTAGAAGTTTACATGTAGTGTTTTCACTTAAATTTAGAAATTATATTGCATGAACATTTTTAATTTATGGAAATAGAATCCTCGCTCCTTTTTGCATTACCGCCCCCCGATTTCAAAGCAACGCCCCCAGGGGGGTGGTACCGCCCACTTTGGGAACACTGGATTAGAGCATTTGCGACACAAATCCGTCATACCACGGAAACTATCAGAAATAATATATTTGAGTGGCGTTCATTTTTTAGATGTAAGAATTTTATTCTTCTACCTGTCATGTTAAGTTATAAAATTAATTAAAAATTTTACCTTAGTTAAAGTTCTTTTTATTTCAACGAATTATATTACATTGAGTTAACTCAAGTTTTACTTGCATTAACTCTGTCAATGTAAACAAAGTAAATAATTATAAACAAATACAAGTATAGCAAGTAAACCATTAGTCTAGGATCAATATAAAAGTAAACACTTTGATTCAACAACAATTTTATTCATTACCCCTAGAAATAAACAGGAATTTATTTGTTTAGTTTTCTTTTACTTTGCATCGGTTTGTTGTTTATTGTGTTTTTGTTTTCTGTCTGTGGAAGTATTTTTTTTCAGACATTTGCTTATAGTAGTACTAATTTTTTTTCAGTAAATTGTTTTTAACCTTGAGAATACCAAAACATTTTGGCAAAACATCCGCTTTAATTTGAAGTAATTAATTTTTGGACTTTATTATTAAAAACGAATTTTCTATTTGGAGAATCAGTGGTCAATATGCTATGTCAATATATAAGTAGGGTTTATTTTTATAGTTTAATAATAATATACAAAGAGCGAATTATAAGTTTTATTATTAGAGAAAAACTCTTTAAAAATTCATACTTATTCATGATATCTAAACTGAAAGCATTCAGTATAAAAAAATATGTCATCTAACTTTATATTTTTTGCAATAGATTGCACTCTAACTAATTGGAATAGTTATTTATTTCTTTGTGATAAATTATCTCCTTATGTAAATTATTTTAATATGTTAAACTAAGAATATAATCTAAAAAATAATTTAATTTTAAAACTAGAGATTTTAATAAAATTATGGTAATCAAAACCAGGCAGACAAGGATAAATATTACTTAATGGTTTCTTTTATTTGTGTTATATTACCTCTTGAAACAATTCAAATTTCAATAAATTTTTAACATGCATAACTATGCTTAGGAAATATTAAATTGATAATTTCATGTTCTTTGTGTGACGAACTTCTAAAATTGCAGGGAAATTTTCCTAAAAAAAAAAAAAAAAGATGCACTACTTTGACATGAAGTGTGAATAATGCGTTTTTCTTTTGCTTTATTATTGCCTTAAGTCAAGATATTATTTGTCTACACTCATTCAGAAATTATTTATTCTATACTTATTTCAACATTCATGCATTTATAATTATAATCTGGAACTTATAATTTTTACCTGATAATTGCAATTATTATCTGCAATTTGAATTATAATCTACTAGATTATATTTATGAATTATAATCTACTGATTATAATTATGGATTATAAAGTTCTTATGCTGGTTATTATTATGAATTATAATTTACTGATTATAATTATGGATTATTAAGTTCTGATGATGGGTATTATTATTATGAATTATAATCTACTGATTATAATTATGGATTATAAAGTTCTGATGCTGGTTATTATTATGAATCAATAATTATTATGAATTATAATCTACTGGTTATAATTATTGATTATAAAGTTCTGATGCTGGTTATTATTATAATTTATAATTTACTGATTATAATTATGGATTATAAAGTTCTGATGATGGTTATTATTATTATTATGGATTATAATTTACTGATTATAATTATGGATTATAAAGTTCTGATGATGGTTATTATTATTATGAATTATAATTATGGATTATAATGTTCTGTTTATTGTTATTATTATTATGAATTATAAGCTGCTAAATTATGATCTGTCAAGCAGTTTGATCTGTAGTGAGTTTACAAAATTTTTGGATAGACACTATTCTAAATATCATTAACAAAATATCAAAGATTTATTAAGAGCATATGAAATTTTTTATGCTTATCAAAAAAATTTACTAAATTTTTGTATATTTTCTTTTCTTTTACCTCATTGCAAAATAAAGATTAAGTTGGAGGTTTTTTAAGCTCTGTCTGTTATGTAACAATGATGAGTAACACTTTCTTCCATTACCCACACTATTCTTCTCCTTAATGCAGCTTTGGGAAGGTAAAGAAAAAAACATCTTATTTAAGTATATGCGAGGAAGCATTTAGATTTTGTTAAATATATTTAAAAAGTTGAATTTTTTTGTCAACAGCAAATATAAAAGACACACGACTTTTTTTTTATATTCAAGGTTCCAATGAGATCAAGCTTTACTATAATATGGAATACCATTCCGTGAAGTAGACGAGTAGAGAGGTGACATTGACTAAGAATGGACCTGACTTGGTTTGAGGCCACAGAAAAGCCGGTGTCCTTTTCTGTTATTTATTTCCTGAAACAAAATAGTGTTAATCCTAAGTCGTTACGAAACAGTAAACTAAATATACTGGTTCATTTGCACAAAATATATATTAAATAACAATAAATAATCCAAGGTATAAACATGTGTCACTATAAAATAAAAAGATTACAAGGAAAGAACTTACTTTAATTCAGCCCCGTCTTCATCAGGAGAAGAGGAAGAAGATGAGTTGCTGTTAGCCAACTAAGCAGAACTCCTCTTCTTCTTCTTCTTCTCCTAATGATGACAATGTCGAAACATTGAAGTAAGTTGCATCTTGTTTCAACGGGTTAGCTTCTTGTAATCATTTGATATGCAGGTTTCTAAAGGACTGTTTTACATTCTAAATTATAAAACAAAATTAATATCTTTCTACCCATAATAGTTCTCTTCAACTTTAGATTTTCAAATTTCTTCCAAACGTAGTATTGCGATATTGTAGGTAATTAAAATAATTCTTTATAAAGCGTTTAGAGGTTTAAGAAAAGAGATGTAACTAGGACAGCTTTAAGGTAAAATAACATTTCTTTTAGCTTGATTTGTATTTGGCCGTGTTGTGATTACACAATTAATGTAATATTGATAATGCTACAACTGGGAGTAACACTAAAATTTTGACTACGACTCACGATTCTCGATCATTCTAGAGCTAGTGTTGCCATCTTAACGAGTACCTGACATCGTACAGACTCAAGTGTGGACCGACATGTTCTAAGCGAAAGGATCCTTAGTGACCGAGGGACGACAGTGGCTCAAATTTATATCACCTCATGAATATAATCGAGCTGAAGCAGGTTGGGTCAGCTACTCAAAGGGACTACTTCTATCCGATGACGACGACTGTCGAAATATCGTGTGAGTCTTTTTGTGTGTCTTTTATTTGTGTTTTCTCTTTTCTGTGTGAACTTATATATATATATATATATATATATATATATATATATATATATATATATATAGTAGGTGTGTTCTCTAATCGGGGTTCGGTCAATTTTCCAGGATAAAAAATCAAACTCTCATTGCCAACGTTTCGGTTTTATTTAAAACGTTGGCAATGAGAGTTTGATTTTTTATCCTGGAAAATTGACCGAACCCCGATTAGAGAACACACCTATTCTATCAAACGGTCGATATACTGTTGAATCTGTTATATATATATATACTTTTTCGTTGGAAATAATATCCGTACTCAGAGGGTCTCCAACCGTCTCTCAACCAGTGCGCTTGGTTTCCCTCTCTTGTCTCTCCTGAAGACGGTTCAAACCGAAAATTAGAAACTATAAGTGTGTGTTTTTGATTTTTCTTTCTTTTTCTTCATTGCATTAAATATATATATATACACGATTCAAAACTATAGATACACAGTAAATAGAAAAACAGACTTACAGTATCTAATTTTTGGTTTAACTGTCATTAAGAGATAGGAAACAAAGCGCACTTGCGAAACGACGGTTGGAGACCAACCGTATATATATATATATATATATAATATAAATATATATATATATATATATATTACTCAGATTCCCCCTGGTGATAATAACGTGACCCTTAGAGCCTCTGAGGAGGCTCACATCTGGTTGCTCGGGGCGCGCAGTACACCTGGACTTAACCTTAAAAGATAATTTTTTTTTTTTTTTTAATGTATTTCTTTTCCAGTATTCTTTATTCTCTAGTACTTATTTCTTTTTTCCTCTTTCGTATATTTTTTGTATATCTATTTTGTCTTCTTCACTTACCACTAGTTTGTTTTATACTATTTTATTTTTCTAAATTCTTATTCTTAACTAGTTTCCCATACTTACCCTTTTATTCAGTCTCTATCTTTTATTTACTAAAACAACCAATGCAAGTTTTTTGTATTGTATTTATTTTTATTTATTTATTTTTTTTCTTCTTTTCTCTATCATTATTTTTGTTTTTTATAGTTTGTTTTTATCTTATATTGTTTATAAGTTTTCACCTATTTATAGTTTTACCTAACCAGTACTGCTTATCTGAGTTTCTGTTTATATCTTCTCCTAATTCTATACCTTAAGACCGGGTACGGTTGACAGCGCTGGCGGTTGCCGGGTTGGTTACTTGCCGTTGCGCCTACAACGTGCTTGGTCTCCCATTCTCTTTTCTCCTGAAGACGGATTACCCGAAAATTTGAGTCTGTAAGTGTGTTTCCCTACTTTGTGTGTTGCTCTTTGTTAATCTCGAACTCGTATATATATATATATATATATATATATATATATATATTATATATATTATATTGGTATAAACATTCCTGTTTTATTTATGTTAAAACAGTTCTGTTCAGTCTTTTCTTTTTTTTTTCTTGAGAATTGTTATATTCACATATTATGATTTTGACAAAGCGTTAGACCTGAAGATGACCTATGATGATCGAAAGCTTCTCTGTTTTTGAACATGTGAGTGTTTGATTAAAGTCGTTTTTTAAACATGCTTCCTTAATAGTTTTGTTTGTCATGTTGACATGTCTCTGACCCATTTTATATGGAAATTACCTCCAGTAGATCGAAAGTTAGTAAGAAAAATCGAGGCTATCTGCAGAAAGGTCGTAAATGCAGAAGCTAGTGCACATTTTAATTCCATATATATATATTTGGGTTACTAGCCGTTGCGACTTCAACATGCTTGGTCACCCTTTATCTTTTCTCCTGAAGACAGATTACCCGAAAATTTGAGTTTGTAAGTGTGTTCTTCTTGCATAATATTGCAAGAATAATCTTCTTGCGTCTTTTTTTAATTATCTTTATTTAATTGTACATTGTATTCCGGTACCTTGAAAAGTACACGATGAATCTAATTAATCGTAAATATGGCGTAATGTTTAATTGAACTTGCATATATATAGTAAACACGCGAAATAACAATCAATGATCAAACCACAATAAGAATTCAAAAAAAAGACTAAAATCTCTCAACCATACAAGCGGTCTCGTCAGAGTCAAAAACCCAACTGGGTTTTCTTTATTTTCAAAAACTTTCAAAAACTCACAATTTTCTTAATGTGGTTTGAACATTGATTGTTGTTTTACCTATTTATTGTAAAATCTTGTTGCATGTATATATATACACATATATACATGTAGAATATATATAAAGTTTATATATATATAAAGTTTTTGAGGTTGTTTGTTTTTTTGTTCACCCATTTTCCGTGGAGATAGAGACCTGAAATTTAGTATGTATTATTTATTACCTGCAAAATGTTAAATAAAAGAACATTATTGTTTAATTCTCAAAATTTGAGCCAGGGTAGCTTTGGCTTGCGTGCTCACCGATAACGGTTGTGCAAATGTATTATATATAAATTAAAAAAAAAATTATTATTTAAAATTAGAATAAAATAAACAATAGTAATAAAGTAAAGGAATGGAGCCGGGGTAGCCCAGTGGCTTGCGTGCTCGCCGATGACATTAGTTCAAATGTATTATATATAAATGTAACAAAAAATATTCTTTTTAATTTAATATTTGTGCAATATAAGCACTGGTAATGAAGTAAGGTATGAAAAAAGAGTAGCCCAGTGACTTGCATGCTCGCCGCTGACAGTGGCAAAAATATATTATAAATAAATGTAAAAAAAAAATTGAATTTAAAATTAGAATAATATAAACAATGGTAATGAAGTGAATATTTCAATGTACAAGTTTTGTTTGGTTTAAATATATTTTATTGTATATATATAACTTTAATTTATGTTTTATTTATTTATGTCACAAAAGAAATGATTTTTTTTACGATAAATGCCATACATTTATTTATGGTATTTAAGAAATGATTTTTAAGAATAATGGATCCTCGATATTACCAAATAATATATATTCAAATCATTTAAGGTAATTTTGATTTGACAAAGACGGGATTAATATGAAAACCATCGAATTTAATTTTCAAAACCTATATCAGTTACAATTTGGTATCTTCACCTCCATATATTTTTTTGTCTAGAGCAGTTGAAATTTTGAAAATAGAGCTAAAAACAACAATCGGTTTTCTCTTTTTTGGTACAACATTTTTTGTCAATCAAAATAAAGGGAGATCAAGCCAAACTCTATTCTTTATTGAGAGTATTTAATTATTTAAATAAGAAGTATTTAATGGATTAATTTAAATAAATTGCTCAAGATTAATAGGATAATGAGTCAAGGAACACATAATGGTATACTTTCTTATAATTTAATCATTTCTTTAACTTTTAACACTTCATTATTCTTTGAAATTAATCATTTCTAATAAAACTTTTGTCTATACGTTTCAGTAAAAATCAGCACTTTTCTTCTTCAATATACATAACTTTTTTTGCAAACCAGTCATAGCATAGTTAACTCGAAAACCTATTTTATCAGTAGAAGCAACCTTTTCAATTAACTCACTTTAATACTAAATGAAATTGATGTTAATTTGAAGATAATTTGTAAACTGGGTAATACGTTTTTTTTTAAAAAGTCAAAGTTCATGGCCTCCGTTGACTCTTTTTTTATATTTAAACAGTAGAGCATGTTGGAATTTTAATAATATCTGATGGTTTCAATTATCTTGTTGAAAGGTTAGTCATAATTTTGTAATTATGAAATTCAGTATAAAACCAACATTTACAAAATAGATTATGGCTTATTTAATTTTAAATTACTTATAAAATGGAACCCAAATAACCTTGGTGGGTCTCATCAAAAGAAATATTCTCAGCTAATCATTAGTTTTTATTTAAAAAAAAAAATCGGTTTAAACAGCTATAAAACTAAAATTGTGATTTTTACATAACAAACTAGTGAAAATTGCAAATCAACTATATTTGGCTATGTCTACTTGTATTAAAAGTAAAATAATTTTAAATTATCAATTTATGTTTATCTCTATACTAGACTACCCGTGATCCTTTGCGTCAACCAGAAATTATAGGAATAGCTATTGAAATAGATCACTGAACACGATTGACAAGGATAATTTTAGTTGTTGTTTCTTTTTATTAAGGCACGGAAACTGATTCTTATATGACCCAAGCTTTTGATATAGTATTCTTAACCTGATTCAAGTTATGTATGGTACACACCAAGTATATTTAGCACAATAAAAATCATTTAAAAGTAAAAACAAAAATCAATTATTTTATGACACAAATAAATAAAACATTTATTCATGTTATATACACAATCAAATATATTTAAAACAAACACTTGTAAATTGAAATATTCAATTTATTTACTTAACATAAAATAACATTGATGATGGGAATGTGGCTTTAAAATATTACTTTAAAAAATTCGTTTTTTATCTGACACTTGTGTTTAAGTTCAAGTTTCTAAAATTATTCACTTTTAACTTCTAATGTAATAGTTTATTACATATTATAGGCTACCCTGACCATTTAGTGAGAAATATTATTAAATAATAAAGTCGAGGCGAGTAGGCAAGCCACTGGGCTACCCTGACCCCCTAATATGATTTGTTATTATGTAATACAACTACAACAAAGCCAATTACAACAAAAGTAAAGATTATAATAATTTCTGGTCTCTATCTTCACGGAAGATAGGTAAACAAACAAACTCACGCACTTTATATGTATGTATAAATTGGTGCAACATTTATTTGTAACGGCATATGTTTGGCTTTACATAAAGAACTATTGCTTTGAATGTGACATTTTTTTCTAGCAAACTCTATCATGTAACTGATATGCTTAAAATACCTGAGTAAATATTAACAGAATATTTTATACTGTTTAAATGTTTTTTGAAACAATGTTACGGTTCAACTGAATTTGAAGTAATTTCTGACAGGTTGAATGTTTATATAACAAATAAGTTTCTTACTTCCGTAAGTTTTATTATTTCTACTTGTAATATAAAATTGTAACAATCTATTGTATATATTCCTGATTTTTCTTAATGCTTTTAATGTTGTAGGCCACTAAGGATGGTTTTATTACTGAATTTATATTACTGAAACGTTTGGCATTTGAGAGTTTGTTTTTTGAAACTAGAATACTTACCGAAAAACCCGATTGATATTTACTTTTATTCTATCAGGTGGTTGATGCATTATTATATTTATATATAGCGTTTCAGTTTGCTTCTCAACGCTAGTACTTCGTACTTCTTGCTGATGATTACGAATGTCGAAATATTGAAGTGAGTTTTGTAGTAATTTTCTCTCTTCTTTCCTGTGAGTTAATGTAAGTATGTATATAAATATTTAAATATTTGGGATAATAATTATTATATAAACATGCATATGTATTTAAATATTTATGGGAAAATATTTACATATTTAATATTTAAATCTAATCGAGTCAATCAAAGATTGAGAAAAAAATATTTAAAATATATTTTTTAAAATATCATTTAGATGAACATATTGAATAGAAATAAAAATCATCCAAAGCTTTTAAAAACCTGAAGTATAATTTTATACAAATTATTACGTTGAATCACAGGTTCATATTGAAAAGTGAGTTACTTTGAAAAGCAGCACCTTGTGAACTGCAGAAAGCAAGGTGTCTTTTAAGATGAACATTTCTTAAGTAACCTTAATAACATTTTTCTTTATTTATATGTTTGTTTGTTATAATAAAACGATAATTGGTAGTATCAATACAAAAGAACTAAGCGTTTCAAACCCTTCGTGTTTATCATCAGGTAAACTTCTACAATACAAATAAAATATTAAAATTACAAAAATAAACTACTTTACAATAAATAATGAGTTAACTTATATCATTAAAAGCTATGCTAAATAAGTTCTGGTCTAATGTGAGGCATTTTTATCTTTCGATTCATTAAAATGTGAATCAAATTACAAAGTGTGCATCCCTAATTTTTCACTTAGAAAGTTCCTTGTTAATTCTTCGATATAAATCCTTCGTTTGACCTTGCGTAATCAATAACAAATTATATAATAGTCATTTTTTTTTGCATAGCACAAAATGCTTATAAATATTAAATTTTAAATTGTAAATACTAGATGACAAAAAAAAAAAAAATTGGAACATGCCTTCAAAATAATAACGATGTATATTAATTAGTTTATAAAACTAAAACAGAAATACATCCTTTAAATAATTATTCGAGATTTAGTTTTACGTTTTGATTTGTATACATAAATAATAATACGCTATAAATCAATTGAATTCTACCTTCTCTTTCATTGCCTTGCTGATGGAGACACCTCCATCGTTCGTCAGCCTGTTCCTTCAATATCACTTTAATTGTTGCTTAAGGGCAACAGAACACGCTATCCTACAGCGCCAATTTTCTAATTACCAAAACAAACCCATTTTACTTTGACTAATTTACGACCATTTGTTTAATATCATTTATTCAAATGCCAATATTGATTTGTAGAGTGAACTGATTTCTAATGATATTGGTAATTTGTTATGAATAACAAATATCTAGTCCATATTATATTGTTTATGTAACAATATTAATGATAGTTTTTATTATTTTTATTGCTGAATTAGTTCCTAAACTCATTTTATTCATATTACAAAAAAAACTGTATTATGAAAGCATAAATCAATTACTATTATATTATTATAATCCACAAATTGACTTGAAAATATTTCTAGTCATGCTTTAGCTAATCATGCTTTAGCATGATCCGGTTATGGTTCATTTATTTCATCAAGTTTTTAAATTAATGTTAATAAGTATATGCATTTGTTCAAAGCTTATTATAACTTGATTTTGGCTGTATAAGCGAAATTTAAAATTGATTTTTTAATAATTTTCTGTTACCAGATTGAAATGTATATTCTAGAAATACAATTTTTTCTCTGCAAAAATACAGTGTTGTACAGTAATCGAATTTTCCCACTGATGTTAATGTCGCGTTCATTTTGAATTATTTCGTTCAGCTTAGTAAGGAGACAAGTTTTTAGCTGTGAATCAATGGCACATTTATCTATTTCTTGTTTTGTTATAGTTATTTGACTTTGTAGGGTTATCTTAGAACTTTTCTAACTCATAACTGAGAAGACGTCTTTTATAATCAAAGGTTACTCTATGCTTACAAGCTAATGGGTAGTAGTTTCGAACTTTAGTAAATGTTGGGAGAAGTCCTTCTTGTAGACATGTCTTTATAAATTTCACCCCCATTTCCGCTTTTATTAATTTCTTGGAAAGACTTACCAGTTTTCTTATTGCTTTTTTCCTGGTGTGAGGTAGCAAATGCAGCAACTGTCCGTAATTCATTATATCACACATACATGAAATTCTTTTCTTATACGGGGGAAGTGCTAGAGAGGTGTGGTTGTAGGCCTGGTCACATTTAATTTGTATAGTTTCTCTTACTGGGACTTTTGTATATAATGATTCGGCATCCAATGACGCTAACATTGCCTACAGGTGCATATGATTTCTAAGAATTTGTCCGTTGAATGTAGTATATACTTGGTTGGTAAGTACTGTGCTATTATTTGTTTTAAACTCTTCGCTAATTTATAAGTTGGAGTGTTTACCTGTGATATGGTAACATGTACATGTGATAAGGTCGTAGTGGGTACCCAGTCTTGTGTATCTTAACATTTCCGTATAAGTATCCCGGTGAATATTCACCTACTATAGGTTGCAGAATATTAACTTTTGTTTCCCTTGATTACTTCTTTGATTAGTTGGTCTACTTCTATTTTTAGTAGAGGTGTTGAATTTCGGTTGATTCGTTTAAACTTGGAACGGTCACTAAGGATTACATCGAGTTTCTGTTTGTAGTCCAGTTTGTCCAGAATTACGAACATTTTTGCTTTGTCTTCTTTTCTAATTATGATGTCTTCATTTTCTCTCAAGCGTTTGGCAGCATTACTCAACTTTTGGTCAGAAGGTCGCTTGGCTTATAGTCCCTTGCTTAGTTCCTTCGGTTTTAATCTGGTGGTGTAGGTTTGCAGTTGATGTTTCTGCATCTTGTTCTTGTAGATCCAGTAAAGACTGATTCAGTAATTCGATTTCCGTTTTCTTTTAGATTCAGCTGAATTTTGGCTTAATATGACATTTAATCTCTAGGGAGACTAGTTCAGATTCTTCTTCTTGTAATTCACAGTTTGAAACATTTATCAAACCCTTATTGGAATACAGTAGACATTCCTTTTCTCTATACATATTGTTTAATTGCTTAATTTTCCTACTGATGGTGATTTCACGCTCATCAAAAGATCTGAGTTCCATTCCTTAACTATGTTAAGATTCCCAAACCTTAGTATATGTTTTTCTTTTTTTGTTCTTTTGATAAGTACATAGTGTATATTCATTTTGAAAATCGAAATATTTCCATATAGTTAAAATTTATTTATATTTTAGACATATAACATCTAAGAAACTTACACACAATACAAAACAAACGATATAATTGGTGGTATGTAATTCAAAGGTAATAAAAAGATAAGAAAATTACTACGGAATATAATTTACAGAATTACTTTTCATAAAATCACTAAATCTAAACATAAGAATTAAATTAGAGAACAGTAAGAGAAGTTTAAAATTGTTCCGATCTATTCATGGTAAGGTAACTAGTTGTACCACTTACATCAGCATTTCGAGCACAAATTCTAAACTCATTAACCCATAATCCCTTTTAGATTACTGAGATAAATATCAAACTGAAATAGCAAACTATTTACGTCTTGGTGATTTGTGAACGGTATGGTATGCCCTATTAGAAATATACTTTATTGCATAGATAAATAACGAGCTCATTATTTAGAAGGATTGGAAAGCTTATAAAGAAGTTAGTATTAGTTAGATATAATTATATTTTTAACAATGTATTGATAAACTCAATATTAATCTGTATACATGGAGTTCGTGAGTTTGTTTGTTCGTTCTCCCATTTTCCATGGAGATAGCGACCTGAAATAATAATATGTGTTATTTATTGCCTGAATAATGTTAAATAAAAGAAAATTATTACTATATTCCCAAAATTGAAGCCAGAGTAGCAAGTGTCTTGCGTGCTCGCCGATGACATAAGTTCAAATGTGTTATATATAAATGTAACAAAATTTTTTTTTAATTTAATACTTACGTAATATTGATCACTGGTAATATACTAATGGTATGGAACCAGGGTAGCCCAGTGGCTTGCGTGCTCGCCGATGACATTACCACGAATATATTAAAAGTAAATGTAACAAAAAAAATTTTGAATTTAAAATTTGAATAATATAAGCAACGGTAACAAAGTAAAGGCATCGAAGCAGGGTAGCAAGTGCTTGCGTGCTTACCGATGACAGTAGTGAAAATGTGTCATATATAAAAGTAACAGAAAACATATTTGTAATTTAAAATTTGCAAAATATAATCACTGGTAATAAAGTAAAGGCATGGAGCCAGGGTAGCCCAGAGGCTTGCGTGCTCGCTGATGACAGTAATGCAAATGTATTATAAATAAATATAACAAATATATAAAAGCTATGACATTAGAGGTTAAAAATGAATAATTTTAAAAACAAACTGGAACACACCTGTCAGATAAAATACGAATGTTCTAAGGTAATATTACAAAGACATATTCCTTTCATTAATGTTATTTCTTGTTAGATAAATAAATTTAACATCTCAATTTACAAGTATTGTTTGTTTTATATATATTTAATTACGTATATAACTTGAATTGATGTTTTATTTATTTATATGATAAAATAAATGGTTTTTTACTTTTAAATGATTTTTATTTTGCTAAATATAATCTTGAATCATGATAAAAATACTATATCAAAAGCTTGGGCCATATAAGAATCTGTTTCCCTGCCTTAATAACAAACAACAATTAAAATTATCCCTGTCAATCATGTTCAGTGAATTTATTTCAATAACTATTTTATAATTTCTGAGTGACACAAAGGGTCACTGGTAGTCTAGTATTTAATAAAGTACTAAACATATTTAAGATTAAAAATAACTACACTGTATTTACATCTTTTGAACTAAGTTATAACCAAGTATAATATGTGCGGAATCATTTAATATAGAATCATTTAATATAGAATCATTTAATATAGAATCATTTAATATAGAATCATTTAATATAGAATCATTTAATATAGAATCATTTAATATAGAATCGTTTAATACTATATTGCAGCTAATCCTCTTTGGTTTGTAATTTAAAGCCTAAAAACGATTTATGAATGTATAAGAGCAGTTGACCTTTTGTCTGCGTTTTAAATGAAATTTGGACATTCTAATTTCATGCACCTTATTCAATGTGCAGAATCTATTTGAAAGCTTATGTTAACTGATATATACTTTGTTAATGTTCTTTCTCTAACTGATGGCTATGAAAACAGTTATTTATGCTCCTAAACTGAAAATATCTACTGGACGTATTTAACAAAATTATTAAATACAGACTGTAAACCATTTAAGGGAGAACATTGATTCTATACTTTGAATTAATTGTTGAAGAGATGAACAGGAATAAATTTAATAAGTAATTCATCAGGAGGTAATAAATTAAGAAGTAATTTAGTACATTTGGTCTTGTGTAATATTGTTTAAATATTTTTTATTAAAAAACAATTTAATATCAATTAAGCTTCATTTTATATTCATTTTTTTTAGGCACCAAAAAGCAAGTATTTATTGATAAAAATTATTTTTGCTTATAAAAATATGTTGAAAAACAACTTTATGTATAATAAAATCACCATTGTTTGATAACAGATGAGGTATCTGGAAGGGTCTATCGTTTTGATTATTATTGTCCATGTATTAATCCTGCTATTGAATTTAGTGGTTATTTTTTTGTGCTGGGATTATTGTTTCATTTACATTGTATTTGTCTGTGACAAGTCTACTCCTTGCTTATTTCCATATCTCGACATCTATTTGGTTGGATTTCTTTTTTCTTTCCAATGTTTATAATTGGCCCTATGTACTGGGGTTGTTTAACTTTCTAGTAGACATAGTGATGTCAAGTAAAATTCTAAGGTTAGATTATATTTGTGGATCATCTGTTATTCTGGTTGTTCAATACAGGTAGTAGTTGTTATATGTAGCTAATATGATGCTTAGCTGCTACTCATTCTGTCATTACCGCTGCATATATACAGCTACTAAAACGACTCATGCTATACTCATACTATTAATCATACTGCTACTACATACTACTACTAATACGTCTCATACTACTATGTATACTGCCATTACTACTGCATATACTGATACTAATATGGCTCGTACTACTTTGCATACTTTTACTCATACTGCTACAATATACTGCTACTAATACGTCTCATATTACTACTCATACTGCCATTACTATTGCATAAACTACTACTAATACGTCTCATAGTACTACTCATACTATTACTCATACTGCTACTGCATACTAATACATCTCATAGTACTATGCATACAGTCATTACTACTGCATATACTGTTCCTAATACGTCTCATAGTACTACTTATACTGCTACAATATGCTACTATTAATATGTCTCATAATACTACTTATACTACCATTACTACTGCACATACTACTACTAATACGATTCATGCTACAACTCATACTATTACTCATACTGCTACTACATACTACTACTAATATGTCTTATAGTATTACTCATACTGTCATTACTACTGCATATACTACTACTAATACGTCTCATAGCACTACTCATACTATTACTAATATTGCTACTACATACTACTATTAATACGTCTCATAGTACTACTCATACTGCCATTACTACTTATTATATTACTACTAATAAAACTCATTCTATTACTCATACTGCTACTATTACTCCTCATACTACTGATATCTGAAGATAATCATGTACTGTTTTCAAACGGAAAGGAATACCGCCTCAGGTGTATACTATTCATACTACCTGAATTAAAATCTATTCAAAAACAACAATAAATTTCCACCATTCTACTTCTTCATGTTGCTAAGCTTAGTCATAGAATTGTTTTTGAGGGTTAAAATGATTTAGTTTTCTCCCATCTCTAACAGTCAAATTTCTTTTAATGATTACAAAAAAAAATAGTGGTTATTTTTTTCTGCTGGGTTATTGTTTCATTTACATTGTATTTGCCTGTGACAAGTCTGCTCCTTACTTATTTCCATATCTCGACATATATTTGGTTGGATTTCTTCTTTTTTTTCCCCCAATGTTTATAATTGGCCGTATGAACTGAGTTTGTTTAATTTCCAGTAGACATAGTGATGTCAAGTAAAATTCAATGTTAAAATTTAACATTGATCATTCAGTGACTGAATTTTTTTTTTATTTCTATGGAAATATAGTCAAATGAACTTTTGTAATACTATCAACTTTTTAAAGATTATAAGTATTTTTTTATCAAAGGTTCAATAATTCCTAAACAGCCATAGCTTTCCATCTCAATAGTTACCTATTCTCACTCAAACGCACTATGCAGAATCGTTTTTACCTTCCTAAAACTTGACGTAGTTATAGTGAGTTTGTGAAGGCTAAAGGTAAGACTGGGTAAGATGATCATCAAGCGACACGGCCGGTGACTTCCTTTGACCTATAAACTCACCAAGTGTCGTATTCCACCTCCTACTTCCACAAACCCCACTATTCTCCCTTGAAAAAATATATTTATTCATTTCGCAATTAGCCATAACAATATTAATGGATTAAAGTAAACGAATACATAGAGAAAGTTAGTGGTCCTACTAAGGCATGATTCCTTCAAAACCTTTATCTCTTGTATCAATTACTCTTATTAATTTACCAATATTACATTATATCAAATTTAAAATTATATATAGTTTGGTGCTTTCAGTTATAGTACATAATTTGTATTGTATAAATTTTATTAATAAGTTCATTTAGTAGATTTATTATTTATTTATTACTATTTTGCTTTTTTATTGAGGTTTGGTCTAGCTTCAATAATACAACACCTTTAAGCCAACGTTTCATCTATATTTGTAGCCCTGAAGATGACTACAAGTATAGACGAAACGTCTATATGTGGTCCTTGATAAGGAAAACATTCTATATTTAATTATATATATTTAATATAAATTTATATATTTATATTTAAATAGTGATAATATAATTTTAGTAGTCTTGTAAATATAAATAATGATATTTTTTCAATACTATTAATATCATTAATGCATGTAGCATGTAAAGTAGAGCATGAAGAAATAAACTTTTTGCTTAAAAAAATACACACCGTTTGTTTGTTATTTAAAGTTTATTATATTTCTTTATTCTCGTTTTGTTAGTGTTACGTTTTAAGTAACACATCATACTTGAAGAATAGAGTAAGAATCACGCTATAGTAGCATCAAGTCAGTTTTCAGTATCATGACTACAAAATTACTGGAAAAATTTTAAACAATTTCACCAGTTCTAAACTAAGTCCTAATTTACGGAATATTAGAAATCTGGTGTGTCTTACACTCAACTTTACTAAATGTTAATGGTGCGAAGTGAAAAGAATTAAAAATAAGCGTCAATCATAAGAAAAGAATATGAATAAGAAAAGAAAAGAATAAGAATAAGAAAAGAATAAGAATTTTCTAAGAAAAGAATAAGAGCTCTCTATTAGCTCAGAATAATGTTAGAAAAGTTGTCTTCAGAACTATTATTGAGATATCATGTAATTTTTACAGTTATTGTATATCTTTTTCAACTAATATGAATAGTATTACCCTACTTTTACGAAAAGCCATCGATATTATAATAAAAGATCTTTATAACTTCTGAATAATCTTAGAAAAGTGTTATCTACAGCTGTAGTTATCATAATTGTTATGGAAAAGGAAGGTTACTGTAAGCCTTTATAATTGTTAAGAAGTTTTACAATTTTGTGGTTTTATTTTAAAATCGTTATCATGGTGACGTATTATTAAACTGTGTATAAAGTATTATTAAATGGTCCAGGTTAGCTCAGTGGTAACTTGCTCGCTTCTGAACTAGTAGGTCCGGAGTTTGAAACCCACTTTGGCTCTCGATTTATTCACGTGGAAGTTAAATAAATAGGAGAACTTTGTCCCTTGGAAAGGACGTTAAACCATCGGTCCCAAGCCTGTACAATATCAAGTACTCGTTAGATATACCTACTCTAAATACACTTAAGTTAGGAAAAATTAACGACTTGCAATTTAGAATGAATGGGAGATGCAGTATTCCTTCGAAGAATCAGCATCAGAGGGCTGACCTTGTCAGTCCCTCAGACCTTTATAAAAAAAAAAGTATTATCAAAAACAAATATCATCAATTTATTTAGTTGTTTTTTAATGCGGCTGTATTAATTTTTATCAGTTATGATGAAATAGGGATCATTGTACTAGAACAATCTGGAATGTTTATGTGGAACACAATAGTTGTTATTTACAAGGTAATAAGACTCTTTATGTTGTAAGTTCATCAAATATTCGTAGCAAAGCAATATCTGACATGAATTTATATTCAACATGAATCGCAACAGAAGTGGTTTAAAATTTATAGCCGATTTGCCATAAAGAATGTCAAAGTATCTTTCCCAATATTGATTATTGGTCAAAAACAATGAGGTTCTTAAACAAACAAAGAATTAAGACATTAACATTTGTTACAGATTGACAAATGTAGATTGATTACAAACTTTCATTAGTTAACCATCTATCATACGATAGAAAACATCATACAAAAATCTGGTGTGGAGTACCACACGACTTCATTTACTTAATTATTATACAGTATTTCTGTAGATATTTTGGTAATTATTATTATTATATAAACAAATGTTTTTTTGTCATATTTCTCTCTTTCATTATAATCAGCTTGGATTAATTTAATGTAATGGGAGTTTTATTTCAACTTGAAAACCTGACCGAGTCCTGATAAACTTTAATTTTGTTTCTATTTCACGGTTGATACTTTTACCAATATGTGTATATATATATATATATATATATATATATATGATCAAACCACAATATGAAATTGGAAAAAAGACTAAGACCTTTCAACCGTAACAAGTGGTCTTCGTCAGAATCAAAAACCCAACGCGAGTTGTTGGGTTTTGGGTTGGGTTTTTGACTCTGATGAAGACTGCTTGTTATGGTTGAAAGATCTTAGTCTTTTTTGCCAAATCATATTGTGGTTTGATCATTGATTGTTATTTCACGTGTTTATGTGAAATCTTTTTATATGTATATAACAGTTCAAAATTGAAGATGGGGAGCACACAAAGTAAAGAAACACAAATTTTCGGGTAATCTGTCTTCAGGAGAAAAGAGAAAGGGAGACCAAGCAAGTTTTAGACGCGGCTAGTAACTCAAATATATAAAGTATATGTTGATTAATTGGCCATATTTGACTGAAGTAATTTTATTCAAAAGTTTTTCTAGGTTTCTAAGTAATTTCTTATTTTCTTCGTCCAAATGTTGAAGAATGTTTGTTAGAGTGGGTCCGACATGTTTGGACTAGCCTCCAGTCATCTTAAAGGTAATTATAAAAATCTAATGTGTTTAGCGATGGTATTACAACATTGTTTCGAGTAGGCGTTGTAACGTAGCTTTTAGGTAAAATTCACAGACATACTCACTTATGACCCAGCAGCATTATATCTCTGTTTCAGCAGTTGTCACCCGCCTTATATTAAAATGTCCATTTCCGTTCCCTTTAACGATGCATCCATGGGATTTGCAGTAACATTAAAGACAAGCAACCAAATTAATCTACTTCAACATAAATTTATTAATGGTGGCTTCCCCTAACACCTTATTAATAGGCGTATCATATTAACCATACTTCTCGTAAGGACTTCACTTCCGAAGGTAATAACCCCTTCCTTTCTTCAACCTTCTCTTTGACTATTAATAAGTTACGCTAGGTCATTAAGGAACTCTTCTCTCTCCTGTCAGACCATATCCAATATTTTTACCAGAATACTTTGCATTTCTTTTAGACAGCCCACATTTCTTTTATATCTAGGCAATATATTTTCCCATAAAAGTTTTAAACGTTTCCGACCTACATATGACACTTTCGGTACTAAGCATTGTGGCAGAAATATATGCCTCACTATCATTAACTAGAACCGTTATTTTACATGAACTGGGAAGAATCGTCTTTACCGTCTCTTCTTTACCAGTTTCTGCCCACCAATTACGTTTACGTTGGACTGCACGCGATTTGACTCTTTCTACGTGGGCTTGACTTTTATGTCACTCAGCCTCCGTATGAATGGTCACAGATCATCCGTTTAATGGTTTGCCATCCTTCCGTTTAATGAATGTTTTAGGGCCCATATTTCGAGGCAACTTTCCAATGATGACACACAGAGCGCTTTACGGGCTTCTGAGGAAGCCTTTGTTTGGTTATTGGGAGCCTGAAGTTCCTCTGGTCTGAACTTGAGTACATGACTTCATTTATTCTATTTTATTCTTTTTTATAATTTATTAATTTTTATTTTATTTGTTAAATCCAGTCTTATTTCTTATTTTTTCATTGTTTATTCAGGATTTCGTCTTTTCATTTTTCTTCTTTCCTCTCTCTAATCCTATATCTTATCCCAATCTTATTTTTTATTTTTTTCATTTGCTCATAGCTTTAACTGGTCCAAAGTGGCAAGGTGGCTGCACTGTGTGTCACTTTGTATAAGTCGGTGAACACATTCACATCTCCACTCCTGTGATCCTACTTATTTTTCCTTACCTCTTCTGAAGACGGCAAGACAGCCGAAATGATCGAAAATCCAGAGTGTTACTCTCTTTTTTGTTTTCTAGTAATAACTTTAATTATATTTTTATATATTTTTTGCATCAGCTATCAAGATATCATAAATTAATATTTTTCTGGACCACTAAATCGAATATCATTTAATATTGGTGGACAAATGCATATAAAATTAGTCAATCAATATTTATAGCAGTCAGTTTAATGAATTTTAATATTTTGATTAATATCTTGATTTAATATGTTGAAACATATGGTTTATTTATCAATTAGACAAACAAGTGTTAAATCCAGATACAATTTATCTAATTAAAACTGTCCTTATGTAATGAGGAAAAGTAGTTTAAAAATTATAATTGTTTTTTTTCTAAATTATTGTAACTAATTAATTTTTATTTTGAATAAACATTTTTTTAATTATGAATGAGTGACTGAAAGAAATATATGAATTTGACTACCAGATAATTTGAATGTTGGCTTAAAATAATGATTAGGGGGCAGAAAAAACAAATAACAAGAATTAATGTGAATTCGTTTTTCTTTTTTGATTATAATCAAGTTTTGTAACAACTAGATTGTGGTCTCTTTATCGGAATGAAATATTTTATGTGCTCTTAAGGTAGGAGCCTGGTTCCAATCAACCAGCTGTCAATCTTTAGTCACAATTCTAATCAGGTGTTGAAATATTTTTGTTTATTTTTTTTTTGTTTTTATTAATGGAAGCCATTTTAAAGAAGTTTTGCTTTATTAATGAACGTAAATTCCAAACATACTAATATCTTCCGCATCGTGTCAACTAAAATCAACTTGTTCTGATTTCTCAAAAGTCATCTTTAAATCAACATAATTTTTTATAAAAAAAAATCCAATGCAATTAAAAACATTTATAAATCAGTTTTGAACATGTATATTTATAATTTTTTTTATGGAATATATTCCCAGAATTAAAACAGCAATTATATTTTTAAAACTAAAATTACAATGATATAAAAAAACTTGGAAAAACAATGTTTTTTTTAAATTAATTTATGTAAATTAATTTCTAAATTTACAAGATGCATGTTAGTTTGGAAATTTGAGTGATGATTGCCAATCATTGGTGGAACTTAGATACTAATCACCAATTGGCGGAGTATTATTCTTTCATTGGTTGACAATTTGACGAATAGGATTCCGAGGAGTAATAGATCACCTTATAGTGGATAGTGTTTTTAACAAGATTTTGTTAAATGTTATATTAAAAGGAAGAAAATAATAATTGAAACTTATTTTTTAACTGATTTAAATGAGTTAATGACTTTTAAAATGGTTCAAATATTTTAAATATTTAAAACATTACCAGTCAGTATTTCGTGATGAATTAGTATTCCGCAAATATTAGTAGTATTCCTGGAATAATATTTCAAGCGAGAAGGCAAATCATACATAACATAGCTGATGATAATCATATTAGACATGCCATTAAATGATAACTGATGATCTCAACACGACAAGAATATGTGCTATGTTAGTTCCCGAACAGTAATAAATGTTAAAAACATCACAGTTTTTGTTGGTTGTAACCATAAAAATAAGCATCTTTTTATTAGTTAACAAACAACTGCATGCAGCTGTATAAAATCAGGATGAAATCACTTTTCTTTCTATATATCATTTCTTCAATAATAGAGTCAAAAACTGAATTTTCATGATAAAAATAGTTGACAATTTTTCAACTTTTTTTTTTTTGATTTATAGAACCTTAATGAAGATTAACTCTTGGTCGTCTGAAATAAACTAAAGGAATGATTTATTAAAGGAGCGTAATTTTGTGAATAGTTGTAAGTCAGTGTACAAATATATACATTTAGAAGAATTACAATAGACACGTGTTGCAATCAATGAAGTTTAAACCACAAGGAAAAAAGGAAAAGAATAGAAATAAATACCTTGAGGCCTTTACACATTATGTCATCAGAGAGCAAACAAGGTAGCATAAAAGTTATGCAGAATGAAGGTAACGAAACAGCTGGAAAATCCAAGTGACAGTACTGTTTGATAATAATTATTAGGTATTTTTTTCCTATCAAGCTATATTGTCACTAAAATTATCCAGCTGTTACGTTACCTTCGTTCAGTATAACTTTTATGTTATATTCTTAGTTTTCACTTTGCTCTATGTATATATGCCATATATATATATGTATCAGTTTTATTGGCACTGGTTCTAGTCTAAGGTTGGTGTTTGGTCTCCGAGTAGTCGGAGTGTCCTCGAAAATATATATATATATATATATATATATATATATATATATATATATATATATAAGGTACTGTTTTCTTGACCACAATTTACTAATAAAAACTTTTTTTTCTTCTTGGAGTTTGGTCAGGGTTAATATACGGAATCACCTTTTCCCCAACGTTTCGTCTTTATTTTAAGACATCCTCAGGGCTATAAACAAACAAAAAACAATGGACATTTATCATATCTACTTTACAATTATCATAACAAATTCAAAAAACTTACTTACTCAAGACTAGCTACTAATTTCGAACCAACAAAACCGTTATCTGTCATTGCATGTGCTTCTGTATATATATGATATATATATATATATATATATATAAAATTTCAATAATATATCAACTATTGGATAGATTAGGTGCATTATACATGATGAGGTTACTTGTATTGTCATCTTATTAGTCTATTTAAAGGTTTTCACCAGTCAATTTTGTTAGTTTGTTCATATAATATAAATTTCATTTTTTATTTTAAAATAATCTTACTTCTCCCTATGAAAATTGTTTTAAAATAAAACCAAAAAGGTCGGCATGAGAGTTTGATTTTGAACCTAGAAGATTGACCAAATCCCGATTGCATAATACATCTATATATGTTAATTGTGGTAATAGTTCTTCTTGTATGTAGGTAGTGTTAAAAAAATAATCATAATTTCCGGAAACTTGTTGAAGACACAGACATTTTCGAGAAAATATCTAAAATGAACTTTGAGAACATCAATACATAGAAATGCGTCAAAATATCACGATTAAATGAATTGATAATCAATGTAGCCACTTAAAGTAAGGTAATAAATCAAAAATGAATTGAAAAAATAAATGGGGTGAATTTTAACAACATTCTTATTTGGAAAATTTTATAATCACCTTTGTAACGAATGACTACGTACAAAAGAATTTAAAAAGAAAAATTTGAAATAAATTTTTATCCATGCTTTACTGTCTGATAAAAATCATCAAAAGAGGATTTTAAAAATATTAACCGTGGAAATATTTTAATTTGGTTAGTGGAACAAAAAAAAAAAGGAATTGCTGTTTTAAGAAAGTGAACATGTTTGTTTTATAATTTCTTTATTTAAAACTCTGTTATTAGTCTGAAAACAAATCTAAGTGAAGAATTTAGAATCTAATTTTCAAGAAGCCGTAATTTTATTTAGCCAAATTTATAACTTTTCTTGTAAATATAAAATTACCACCTGAAATTTTGATGGATTCTTAAAGACCCTTAATAATATATTAAAAAGCAGGCCTAAACTACTTTCAAATTTAATAAAACCCGTTGGCTTATATAAGAGTGGGCAGGCTTTTGTACCAAGTTCCGCAGATCTGTGATGCAATAATGCCACACAGTACTTTGCAACACGTCATAATTGTCGTCCCATTATTATCATCCACTTTAAATTTGTGTCCTCTTTTACAAAAAAAAAAAATTGCTTCGATTATCAATTTTTTCTGATTATAAATGACAGGAGGCTTAAGTTATACACATTTTCTTTTTATATTTATAGTTTATATTGGAAGGAGATGGCAATATAAGTGTTATTTATCGTTTATTCCCTGCACTTAAATAATGTCAGAGATTTCTGTAACAAAATCAGTTTTTATTCATAGATACACAAATTGAAGAAAAAAAAAGTACAACATATCAATTTTGAAAATTTTATATTGGCTTGATTTTCAACAAATAAATTTCAGTACTACTCATATCGGAAAATAAAATGTATTAACATAAATTAAGTTGTTACCTAATTAAGGAAACTTAATGTTCCAAAAGAGCGAATTACTAAATTCAATATTACAAGACGAAATTATTTTTAAATTTTTATTCATTATTCTTATTATTATATAAAGGAAACCTTTTTTCAAAAAAAAAAAAGGATAAGACTTGAATTCCTATTGTGTTATAACCTCCATCATATTCTTATGCTGTTATTGCATCCATCTGTATGTATCTGTAGGTATGTTATTCCATGTTCTTATTGCATTTTATTTTGTTGTAGCCCAACTGACAGCACGTATGAACAAATGATAATATTTATTTGCATACGCATCAAAATTAATTTTGACTGCAGTGCCATTTTTTTTATTATGTTAATAATAATTAGTACATGTTAAAATAATTAACACCATTTCTTTTTTTTTAGGTAAGGAGGTGAAATTCATTTACACACATGGTGCTGGGCTCCATTAGATAAGCCAGAATACTAACTGAAACTTACTTAGGTAAGGCAGCCTTACTTTTGGATTATTTGTTCTAATACTTCTGAGTATCCTTTTTAATTGTTAGCGTATTTCTGACCAGCCAATCTACCATATTCCATACCTCACTATTCCGGTCAGTAGTAAACACTAATTACTCATAACAGTAGTGATAATAATAATTGAGTCAGTGGCAGTGAAGTAAACTGTAACATGATGGGTAACTATACCAGATGAATAGTTTACATATAAATATGCAATTTATAAAAAAAGAAGGAGGTTATTTCGGGCTTTATGGATGCACGTATGACAAAGGATCATTGATAGTTTGCACAAATCATTGTTAAATTTTAATGAAAAACAAAACTTACTCGATAAGAATATTTGCATAATTGACAACGAATAACAAAATGTTCGCAAATGGCAAACAGCAATTTTGTTTAGTTCTAACTTTTAAGTTTGAGAGTGATATTGTGGCATAATGATTTTAAATATTTTATCAAACAAATGTGGATTTCTGTTTCTTAAATCAATTAATATCAATTTTATTATTAATATTCCTTTTGGTTACTATACAACTGCGGTACAACAATTTTAAAAGTCCTCATAATACTATTCAAGAACAGTTTTTTTCTTGAATTTTTTGACTCTGAAAGACAATGTCTGTATGAGTCGTATTCTATAGATATTAAATATTATCTATAAATGTAGAATCAAAGCGTTTTTAAATAATAAATATCCAAGTCTTGATGAAGGTGTTAAAAATGGTCATTTTTATTTTACGCCGTGACAAATTTTACATTATTCTTTGTTTTGATTAATTTATTCATGTTTTTCACTAATATCACGTGCTTTATATATATAATAAAGATAAAGTTACTATTTTTATTTGTCATTAAACTATTTATATGTATAAAGTTGAATATAGATAAAAAGCATAGAGAAATTAAAAACACAGTCTCCAGTAGAGGTAAGGGAGGGAAACCACGCACACAGGTACAGAGACGGTTGAAAAACCTAAGTCTGTGTTTTTAATTTATCTTTGTTTCTTTATCTTCGTTTCTTCGTTGAACTTCATTTGATAGGATTCGAATAGTATTTTTATCAAAATACTCCAGCTACCCAAGAGGACAATAAAAAAATAAAATTTAAGATAAAAAACTTAATAATAGTATTACAAAAATAATGAAAACAACTAGAACTGGGCAAAAAATAAATTTATTTGTCCCATCTAAATAAACGATTAGATTTTAAAGATATTTTTAGGTTTTTTAAAAAGTATTTTAGAAATTTATAAAGTTTGGAAATTCCTATCCTTCAAACTTGTTGGAAAATTGAGAATGTCTATCATGTTCATTGAAAACTATTCATGCATACCATCAATTTATAAGTATCAGGCAAAGAAATGAATACAATTTAAAACTTATAGAATGATGAAATAACAACTCAATAGGCTAAATAATCAATTAAACTATAAACCATTTTAAATCATATTAATTTTTTTTTTATCTTGAATTATTTTTAATGTATTTTTCTTGCAATGCATTCACATTTTAAATGTAACTAAGCATGTGCAAAAACTATATTACTAGTAAGTTATATTTTAAAGAAAGTTTTTTTTTTATGTAATTTAAAATTTTAAATTACTAAATTAACTTATTGATATTTTTTTTTCAATTGAATATTGATTATAACTGATTTCTTTAATAGCGTTTTTTAAATTTATAGTATTTGAATCCAATTAGAAAAAACTTTGCAATACCTGCTAGTCAAGATATATATATATATATGTATAAGATTCTGTGGTGCTACAAGATGGACTTATTAAATCCATTAGCTGAAGACGACTTTCTAAGTGTCCCAGTTATTAAGGCCGATTAGGCCCTCCGATAACTATCTTCTCTTTAACACTTTGCCGCCTGTATTATCAACCCTGAGTAGCCGATTAGTATCACATCAGATGTATCCTTTCAATATTTTAATGATACTTATTTCAACATATTTAGTTAATAACTCATATCAGGTGTGATTATTTTAAATTACCTATTTTGTGAATTGGTTGCAAATGAATTATGAATGAATTATGATTTGTTTTCAAATGGATTAAAACTTATAATGCATTGAATAAAATAAATTATTAATAATGCTGAAAGAAATTTATATATATAAAATTTTCAATGTGATGTTGCATAGTTTAACTTCATAAAATATAACTTTTTTTTTTTATTACCCGAGCAGAATTAGGCTTCCACCATTATATTCTTTGCAGCCCAGTATAATTCAGGGTCCGGCAATCCTCTGCGCTCGTCAGGAACCGGGCATGTTCTTGTATATAATATTATTAAATAACACTGCAGCTTCTAAGTTATTAAGGACTGGGCATGTTCTTGTATATAATATTATTAAATAACACTGCAGCTTCTAAGTTATTAAGGACTGGGCATGTTCTTGTATATAATATTATTAAATAACACTGCAGCTTCTAAGTTATTAAGGACTGGGCATGTTCTTGTATATAATATTATTAAATAACACTGCAGTTTCTAAGTTATTAAGGACTGGGCATGTTCTTGTATATAATATTATTAAATAACACTGCAGCTTCTAAGTTATTAAGGACTGGGCATGTTCTTGTATATAATATTATTAAATAACACTGCAGCTTCTAAGTTATTAAGGACTGGGCATGTTCTTGTATATAATATTATTAAATAACACTGCAGTTTCTAAGTTATTAAGGACTGGGCATGTTCTTGTATATAATATTATTAAATAACTCTGCAGCTTCTAAGTTATTAAGGACTGGGCATGTACTTGTATATAATATTATTAAATAACACTGCAGCTTCTAAGTTATTAAGGACTGGGCATGTTCTTGTATATAATATTATTAAATAACACTGCAGCTTCTAAGTTATTAAGGACTGGGCATGTTCTTGTATATAATATTATTAAATAACACTGCAGCTTCTAAGTTATTAAGGACTGGGCATGTTCTTGTATATAATATTATTAAATAACACTGCAGTTTCTAAGTTATTAAGGACTGGGCATGTTCTTGTATATAATATTATTAAATAACACTGCAGCTTCTAAGTTATTAAGGACTGGGCATGTTCTTGTATATAATATTATTAAATAACACTGCAGCTTCTAAGTTATTAAGGACTGGGCATGTACTTGTATATAATATTATTAAATAACACTGCAGTTTCTAAGTTATTAAGGACTGGGCATGTTCTTGTATATAATATTATTAAATAACTCTGCAGCTTCTAAGTTATTAAGGACTGGGCATGTACTTGTATATAATATTATTAAATAACACTGCAGCTTCTAAGTTATTAAGGACTGGGCATGTTCTAAGATGTCCATTTTCTTTCTTTTGTGACATAGTGACCAGTGGGGATCTGTTCCTATTCCTATAAGGTTGTATAAATATAAATAATAAACTCATATAGCTATTATGAACAATGAAGCAGACGTAAAATAAATGATAAAATATGTAAAAAAATGATTAATGTTCTAAAAAATTAAAATTGTAAAAAGTAAAATAAAAAACCTATATATACCTTTCCAGTTATTTTATAATAAAAGAGAAAAATTAAAATTTTAGGAAAAAAATAGTTTATGAATAAACGAGAAATAAAATATTTGAAGAGTAAATTATTTTTTTTAAGGTAGACCAGATGTGCTGCTCGTATTCAGTAATCAAATATGGGCTTCCTCTGAGGCACGAAGGGTGACAGTGTCATTTTAAATTGGAAGCGGCCGCATATTATTACAATATTTGTTATGCATATTGATTGAAAAATATTCAGTTAAAAATAAAGTATCACTAGTAAAACATATTTTTATGGAAAAATTATGAAGTTTTAGTTTTTCATTACAATGGTTTTTGTTTCAAACTTAAAAAGTTTTCCGTTTTTTGATTGGATATTTATTACAGTTGTATATTATTTGTTAAAGTAACAACAGATGATATTTTGCTAATTCAAGGCTGTTGTTAAATTGTTTAATTGCATCTGTTGCGGGTTTCTTAGAAGGAAGGATACGTAGGTTCGTCATATCAATTCTAATAAATATGAGACGACATTGTGAAGGCCGTATTGAGTCATTCCAAACTAAGAAAAAAAAAATTGATGTTATCGTACAAGGATCTTTAGTTAATAAGCTCACTTTGGTGTTCAGTAGACTATAACGGCAATTATATCTTTTTCTTAACAGATAGAAGTAAGTGAGGAATCGTATTGAGGAGTGGAGAAGACTGAAACACATAATTTAAAATTAAAAAAAAAAACAAAAAAAAATTCAAAATAGACTTAAAATGAGGCAATATCACTTAAAAACTTTCGAATACAGCCATAAAAAAGTGCTATTGTGTTCAATATAATCATAGAATAATGCATGAAACGTGAACTGTAGCGTTCTCACAATCTCTTTTTGAGTGACTCTTAGGCACCTACGCACACACAAACAATTGAAAATTCGATTTAAGAGACAGCAAAACTTGCGAATAAATCAATGCCTTGAAATAAAATTGTTAAGTAATTACTGCACTTTACTTATAGTAAAGTAATAAATGTAAACCGTTTATGACTTTGTATTGGCTAAGGTTACTGTTTTGGGGCCTTCTGAGAAAATTTTTGAAGTTCATTTTGATACTATCTGTGTATGTATGTGAGTGTGTGTGTTGTATATAAAATATTGCGATCATGTCACACGCCACATCGTGTGAGGGCTTATTTTGATATCACATTCAAAAACAGGGTTTATAAAGAAGATAATCTATATAGTCTTTAGACAGTAATTTTTTAAGTCAAGTCCCTATTATTACCCATTATATGTTTTTAGATAGATTTTGTGTTCTATTAAACTGCTAACTGCAGTAAAATCTAAATTTGTAGTTATATGAAGTTGAGAATATAATCACCAGAAAAATGTTGTACACATTTTTAATATAAAAAGTCCATTTACCCAATATGTAAGACGTTACCTTTAAATTATAACTTAAGCTTGTGAACAACATAATGATACATTCTTTATTATATGATAATGAAATTAAAGACAAAATGGCTTATTACTGGAGGATAGGATGAGTTTTCTTGACTAAACAGCTTTAAAATAGTACAATTTATAAAATCTGAAAATATATTTTAATCTTAAAACTATTTCAAATGTAATATTGGAATTTTGAATGTAACATTCACCTCAAATTAAAAAGATTATAAATAAATTTCAACAATGTGAAACAAATTCAATATATATTCTAGGGCTGAACATTATTTTAAGTATTGTTTGCTATTATAACTCTTGCTATTATATTGTTTGCTATTTGCTATTATAACTCTGTTGCTTTTGAAGGTGTCATGCTATGATCACGCGTATACCCACACAAAACACACACACACACACACACACACACACACACACACACACACACACACACACACATACACACACACATACACACACACACACACACACACACACACACACACACACACACACACACACACACACACACACACACACACACAAACACACTCAGTACTTTGTGACCCTTATTTCTTTCGACTCATAGAACGACAAAGCGTGCATTTTTCCTGAAAAACTATGTTAAAATGTTGATCCAAATTCAATATTTTTATGAGATTGTACTGCATTTATCACAATATTTCCTAAAGAGAGTAAGTGATAGAAAAATAATGATACATGTCGTAGTTTTCAGAGCTGAATATTGGTGGCAAAAATTGCCTTTATTATATAATTGCCTTCGAATCAGAAAAGTAACAAAGCTGCTCTCTCACAGAAGGAATAGTCCCAGCATTTATTATTCTCCTTTAGACCTTGTTTGAAATTTCTATCTTTATTTCTTCTTTTAAAATTACATTTAAAATTAAATTGCTTTGAGACTATATGAATACAGTAAAACAAAGTTACTTTCAGCAATATAAATATATTTCTTTCCTTCTTTTTTGGAAAGTTAAGACAGAAAGATGCTCAGATTGTACTGTGGATGTACAGAGGAGCTGAAAGAGTAGATGGAAAAGGGATTTGAATTATGTGAGCTAGAGAAGTTCTCAGTAACAAGACTGGATTATTAAGTTTATAACATAAATATTATAACGAAAAAACGGAGAGGACGTTAAGTCATCCGTCCAAGCATGTACTGTGCCAGGTAGCGTTAATAATCTCTACTGTAAATACACTCAAATTAGAACAAATTTAGGACTCCTAATGTAGAATGTTCATTGTGTGGTATCAAAAAAGGCCAATTTCAGCCTATGTGTGTTCTCCTGTGGGACTGCCACTGCAACCTAATCTAACCTGATCGAATAAGGGAAGAAATAATCTTCACCGGTTTATATATACAAATGAATATTTGAAACAACTCAGTATTTATTCATTCAAAAATAAAAAGGGGAATGAAAACTAAAAAATTTAATATCTGAAAACATAATATCTCAATTTTTTTTTGATAATACATATTAGAGAAAAAGCTAGTTTGTTTAATTCTCCCATTACAACTAAATAACACTCACTATCTGATTGCACAACTTATAAGAAGCTTATTAAGTTTAAATCATGTATGAAATGTGTTTTGAGATTTATAATGAGCTAATAAGAGGCTGATTTCTCGACAGAAATCTGATATAAGTTTGTTACATCAATATTATGATTTTATCACCTAGTGGGTGTGAAACAATTTTGTAACCTTGTCCCAGTCCTTGGAATTTAATAAAACCCTTAAACCAATACATGGAGTACACCATATAAATAAGTATTTGATTTAGAGGTGTGATAACCCGAAAAGTAAGGACCACTAAAAATCTTTACCAGAAATGAAGGTTTTTTATCCTTAAACCATTAAAATATAAAAAAAATATTAGTGAATTATTACATTACGGTTAACAAAACAACGTGATATTTAATTAGAAAACAAGGGCTGTATGTCATTGTAGTATATGATTTCCTTGATATAATTATTTTATTACAATTTTATCATTGTATATTAAAAATAGTGGTTAAAAACAAATTAGTAAATTTTTATTCATATTCATGTCTTGATGTCACCTAAATATATTTTTTTATATTTTTCTAAATGGTACCTTGGTGTGTTCTGCTTTGTATATATATATATATATATATATATGGTTGGGTTTTTTACTCTGACGAAGACCGCCTGTTACGGTTGGAAGATCATAGTCTCTTTTGTTCAATTTTTATTGTGGTTTGAGCATTGTTCATGTGTATATATTGTTTTCTAATAGGAGAGTAGAGTTTGTAGGTCCATGCGTGCGGTCCCAGTTTCTGCTAATATTATTATATCACAGAGGGACTGTGTAACCTTTATACTCATTGGCGGAATTACGGAGGCTTCGCTGGGCAGCGGGTAACTGGGACCGCACGCATATGTATATATATATTGTTGAAATGTACCGCAGCTTCGGTGTTAACGACTTTCAAACTAAGCTGTTCCAGTCTCCTGACAGTCTTACGAATATAAGGAGGTACTCAATGTCCTTTGGACAACTCATTTGGGAATTACCACCTTATATTCGTAAGACTGTCAGGAGACTGGAACAGCTCAGTTTGAAAGTCGTTAATACCGAAGTTGCGGTACATTCAACAAAATATGCCTGGAAGAAGATTTGCTGCCAACCCCTACTAATATATATATATATATATATATAGAATAGGTGTGTTCTCTAATTGTGTGTTCTTATTGAATCTGTTATATATATATATATGAGAGAGAGAGAGAGAGAGAGCGAGCGAGAGAGAGTTCAATGTAGATAAAGAAACATAGAAGAATTTAAAATTTTTTCCACATTCTTCCATACCAGGGATGGGTAATTAATTTTTACTAAGGGACACATGATAAACCTCAGCTGTATCAAAGGTCCACAACGTTCTTTCATAGTAAATTACTCTAAATTAAATATTTTGAATAGCTGCTACTGGTAATCAAAGGAAGAAAGCACTCTGTAAATATCTATATTAGATTACCTGAAATGGTAGTATATAGGTCAAATAAGAACACAGACACCATTATTGAATCAGTGCAATTTATTCTTACCTTTTTAATCTCTACAGGCAATGAAAAGGAATTTAACAAATACATAAAGTACAAGAGTAAAAGAAACAATAACTTGTACTGATTTTCACCTCATATTAGTCAGGGTTATTCAGTGTGAATAATCCGGTCGTTTTTGGGCTTGGAAAAGTGAATTGAAAACTAGCTGAATGTCTGAAATGACAAGGCGAAGGACAGCTGAAAGGAGGTCATTATTCATGGTTCTGTGTTTGGATTTCTTGAACTTCATCACTGAGAATGTCTGTTCACAATGATAGGTAGATCCAGTCTGACGGATGGGGTTCAAATAAATATTTACTGACTTTACGCGGATGTGGCCCACGGGTCGTAATTTGCCCAGGTCTAAACGGTCAAAGTCTATATGAAACCAACAGTAAATTGATTAGGCATAACAAGATCTTGGATCCATACAAATATATTGTATGTATATGTAACGTACATATTATGTATATTCAGAGTGGTATATATAACATAAAATTAGAAATTGCAATATCAGCAAAAGAATAGTCTCATAAGGAAGGCTTTTACTCCTTGAGACAATTTCCCCCCTCCCTTTAACAATCACGGGTCTATCATGGTTAACATCATATACTCTCTCACATAAAAACAACATATGTTGTATAGTCAAAACTGTGAAAATATGATCGCAATCATTGTAACAACTCAGGAAAAAAAAATTGAAATTAGAGTATACAGATTTTCCAATTTTAGTATATGTGCCGCCGAAGCGAGCTCAAGCGTATATAGAGGGCGTGAAATTCAAAAAGTCATCGTACTTTTATTTTCTTTTTTTTTTTATGACATCTCGTATACGGTCCATAGAATAGAAAAAAGAGATGTTACTATTAGAAAATATTGCGCATTGCTGAAATCCCTTTATCGTATTAAAGTGACTTCCCCCATATTAACAGAGTCGCATTTTTCAGGACAACTGCAACGCACGAATAACTTGTCGCATAGCTTCACGACATCGGCTTGTTGTCATCCTGGTTGTGAATAACCTTCTGGTTTTTGAGCAGCCATGGTATAATGGATTCAGACAACTAACAATCCTCTCCAGCCCTGCAATTCTAGGGTGACGCTGACGGAGTGGCGGGATGACAACTACAGAACACCCCGGCTCTACTGGTTTCGTCTCAGAATGTAAGTAAAATAACATTATTAATTAAAATAAAACTTAATTTATTACTTTTACAATCTCTTATAATATGTGATTTACTCATATTGGGGAATTTCAAAAATATGTCTCCACACAAAAAAAAGATTTAATATCAAAACTAACAACGCGTTTTGAAAATTCATTTGAAGAAGAACACAAGAACACTAAGTGTTTTAAATATTGTTAGTTTTGATAGTAAAATTTTTTTTGTGTGTACAGATGCAATTTTTGAAATCCCTCAATATAAAACTTTTAATATTTATTAACTGAATAACACTATTAACATATTAACTAATTAATATATTATATTAAACTAAACAAACTTGTGCCAGAATTATTTTTGAATGTACTTGTAACACATGGCCGCTCAAAGTTTCTCAGAAGAAAAGTTGCGTACTTGTGCTATTATTTTACATTTTAGTGTAATTTTACGAATTGGCATAGTATTGTAAAATTAAATTTGAAGTAATTGTTGAATTATAATAAACCATTAAACTGAATTATATTTTACACAAATCAATTTTTTTGCAATCACTTATACAAAATAATGGATTTTTGAATAAACATGCTGTGCCTGGCAATGCTAAACGTCTTATTTAAATATTTTGATAGAAATACAACAAAATATACACAACCATTCCTGATTTTTTTCATGAAAAAAATATCTGTAATCTTAAAAATAATAAAACTTTTGTGCGAAACATATTTATTATGTTTTGTCTGGTTCATCATTAATCACTCAAGTTTCTTTTGGAACTGCATCTGCAAATTTAACTAAAAACACAGAGGTTCTTGTCTGCATTGGTCAGTGGGTAGCAAAAGATATTCATTTGTTGTATTTTCTGTTGGCTTTTCAGATCAATCATATATTTTTTTATAAATAAAGTTCAATGTAAAAAAAGAAACATAGAGAAATCAAAAGCACACTCTTACAGTCTCTAATTTTCAGTTTGAATCGTCTTCAGGGTCTCCTACCGTCTCTGAACCAGTGCGGTTGTTTTCCTCTCTTATCTCTCCCGAAGACGATTCAAACCAAAAATTAGAGACTGTAAGTGTGTGCTTTTGATTTCTCTATGTTTCTTTTTCTACATTGAACTATATTTGTCCGTTTTGGATCGTATTTCCAACGAAAAAGTGTTTTTATAAATACATATATTTTTTTTAATTTATGAAAAAACTTTATGTATTTTTTTAAAAATGGAAATAAAGTAAGTATACTTTGGCAGTTTTCTAGGTTTATAATATCAATTTCTATGTTTTAAGCAACAAGAAAAAAATCATAATATATTTATTAGTACTGATAGTACTTTCAATAAATTGAAAGTTTTACGAGAATTCATTGGAAATTAAAAAAAATATATTTGAACCACACTGTCGTCATTTCGTGGATAAAAAATTCATTGAAAACTATTCAGTCAGTTAACAGGATCTATAATTTGATATTATAAACTCTAGGAGGCTGGCATAAATCAGTTATCAACCCTGCCACCTAACACTCACTGGTTATCGTATACATAACAGATTACACGTTCTCAATATTTATTATGTAGCTTTGATCAAGTTTGTGCCTTCAGCATGACATAATGTTCTCTGAAATATTACCACTTTTAAAACTGTATCTTCTTAATATCATTAGAATATATAACGATTTAACAAATAATTTATAGAAATATATATGTATGTAATATTTATGTTAAATAATATATATATATATATATATATATATATATATAAAAACGATTTCACATAAACACGTGAAATAACAATCATTGATCAAACCTCAATAAGAAATGGGAAAACAAGACTAAGATCTTTCAATCGTAACAAGCGGTCTTCGTCAACATTGGGTTTTTGACTCTGACGAAGACTGCTTGATACGGTTGAAAGATTTTAGTCTTGTTTTCCCATTTCTTATTGTGGTTTGATCATTTATATATATATATATATGAATTAAATACCACAATAAACAATATATATTAATTAAAATGCTCTAAGGACTTTCGGCACAACATCATCAGAGAGCTAAATGAAACAACAACAAAAAAAAACATAATAACAAGTTCACCTGGCTGATTAATCAGCCAATTAACTATATATATATATATATATATATATATATATATATACTAATTTAAAAACTGAAAAAAAATTTTTATTGATCCAAACTGGACACAAACAAGTTTAGAAATGAAGAACTTCATTGTTTCTGAACTTATATACATATATAAACGAGTGAGTTCAAAATTCAAGAAGCGTAACACACACGGTAAAGAAACACACAAACTTACATTTTTGGGCAATACGTCTTCAGGAGAAAAGGAGAAAGGAAGACCAAGCACGTTGTGGACACAAGGGCAAGTAACCGACTAGGCGGCCTCCAGTGCTGCCACCGTACCAGATCTTAAAGTAATAGAATTAAGAGATGATTTAAACAGAAATTCAGATAAGCAGTACAACTTGGGTAAATATAAAAAAATCAAAGAGAATTGGAGAAATATTTAAAAGAAGGAAAAAAATAAAATAAATATAATTTTGTAAACATAGAAAAAGAAGATAGTGCAAAAAAGTATCGTAAAATATATAAGAAACATATAAATTAAATAAAAAATCATAAGCAATAAAAAACAAACTAAATTAATCATTTAGTTTGATTTAATTTTTTTATTTAAGTTATATACTTTTTATATATTTTACGATACTTTTTTTACACTAATCTTCTTTTTCTGTATACCATATAATGTAGGTCATTTGAATAACAAGATCTCAAAAGTTTAATTATGGCAACAGAGATTTGGAAATTATCTAATAGTATCTCTTACGAACTGTTTTAATTTGCAAATGTATTTCCTGAGGGCATCAGACATTTTTTTATCAAATAAATTCGCAGTAGATATTAATTTTTTAATTTGATTTATAAAATCTTATTTAAATCACTTCTAAATAACAGAAGGTAAAAAAATAATTGGTTTATAGTTTAATATTTTTTTACATATGATGAAACCATTAAAAGAGAAGAAAATGAAGAAATAACAGCAAAAGTTACTTCAATATTTTAACCTGTCATCATCAGGATTTGTAGAAGAAAAAAAGATGATGTGCTCTGCTCGACAAGGAGGATATATATGAACTAGGAAGTCATATGAACGGAACTCGCGTTCCGTCCTTTGATGTGGGGAGATCTCTCTCACTTCGACCTCTTTTCTAAAGTTTTCCCGATGACGAACAACATTTCGAAATATTGAATTTAGTTAATGTGCATTTTAGCTTTTTTCTGTGTTGTGTTTTGTGTAATTTAAAGTTATATATATATATATATATATATATGAGTCGTTATCAGCCTTTGGAGCGATTCACTTCTTTTCCTGAAGACGAGGACATCGAAATATAGTAGTGAGTTCAGTGGTTTCCTTTCTATGTGTTCTTTTTTAAATTCTAGTTTATATATATATATATAGTAAAAGTAACAGCATCTTCTGCTCTCACGATTTTGAGCTGGTGGCCTCGATCTTTCGGGCGATTCTTCTATCTTGTGGTTGAAGCTTCCACAACAATTGTCCAAGGGACATCAATTCATACGAGCTTTCGACCATAATTACGTTGGTCATCGTCGGGTTATCTTCTTCTCGAAGGATGTCTATGTAAACTTCCTTAGTGGATGTGATTTTTGATTGGTCCAATAAACTTGCCTTATTGATCAATCAGAGTACAGGTTTCAGTTTTCGTTCTTATTCCATTTCATTTTAGGCTCTATGTTCTTGTTTGTTGGAATAACGAACATTTCTTTCACCTGAAGATTAATTGAGGGGATTCTTTCTTTAAGTTGGAATATATATATATATACGTTTCACATTAAACCATTGACACAGAATAAAAATACGAACACACTTACAGTCTCTGATTTTTGTTTGAACCGTCATCAGGAGAGTTAACATAGGGGGACACCAAGCACACTTGCGAATTGACGATTGGAGACCAACAGTGTTGTCATATGCGTGCCCGGTTCAAGTCAAGTAAGAAAAATAAACTAAGAATAAGAGAAGAGCTGAGAAATAATAAGTGCAACTGAAGAAAATGAAGAAATATAAATAATAAAAACTTAAAAAATATTATTAAAATAATAATGAAGAATATTAAGAAGAAAATATCTGGACTAAAGAAAATCCGGGACTATAAATATTTAATAATAATAATAAATATATGAACACAAAATAATAAGAAAAAATATATACATTAAAATAATAAAATTGGACTCTAAGATAAAAAAAATCTCTAAACCATTTGAATGAGCTTTAACTTTTTAATAGTTTAGGTTTATTGAAACGTGTTTTAAAAAATGCTGTGTATTTTAATGAAAAATATTTACGTGAGGATTTGCTGCCGTCATACACAAATATATTTATATATATGCGTAGTGCAAATAGTTTCGATTTTGACAATTCACGATGAGCACTAGTAATTCATAAAAAAAAACTTAAGGAAATTGATGCTATTATCTTTACTATTTTACCTCGAAATATTGATCCATAAGCATATTAGACTGTCGAAATTAATACTGTGGAATTAAAATAACGCCTACACATATAAAACCACAAGAGTAGCGGCAATATGAAAGCATGATAGACATACTTTTAAAGAATTCATCGTAAAAAAACACTTATTTTTTAAATTTGGAAACTCAGTAAATTTTTTATAAGTTTTTGTGAACATTTTATGTAAAAAGCCTCAATTTAAATATATAAATCATTTATAATACTATAATTGTGATTGCTTTTATAGTATGGAATATATGAATGGTTTATGGTAATAACATTCTTTTTAACTATATATATATTTCATTCTTAATTCGAAAGAGTGTCTAAACTACATAATTTTTATTTGATGCCGATAAGATTAAGTTAGTACAATTAATTTTACTAACTGGATTAGAATTAAATTAGAACACCACTGATGGAGGGGTATTTGAAATTGTCAACGAATATCATTTATACATGGTCTTAATTTAAAGCCGTCTTGCCTGAGGGTTGTTTGGGGGGGGGGGGGGGGTCATACAAGTTTTTTGGCAGTTGATATCTCAAAACCATCAATAGTCATATAGATTGAAAGAATAGATTTATTTGAAAAGAAACTTTTCAAAATAAATTGGTTAAAGGAGATGGTTGTGTGAAGACTAAGTTTGAGTTAATGATTCCCTGTCAGTTATAAAGATAGCCCCACCTCAAGCATCTCCCCACCCCTCTCCCACCACCACTGCCTCCTAGCTATGCAGAAATTAACGGAAGACGATATAAATCAAGGGAGCTCTCAGCCTCCAGTCATCGTCTTAAATAAATTTTCTTTCTGAAACAGGTTCAGATAGAGCTGCAAATTGTTTCTGTTCCGACACAAGAATGCTTTATGGTTGGCATTGCATTGCCGCTTGTATAAAACTGTAAGAAAACCTTCCACCTTGCTCAGGTGATTTTCATAAAGTATGAATTGATAGTTCACTGGAAAAGATAATTAAATGTTTTATTCAAATTTTTGACTGATATTGAATATAATATAATATAGAAGGATTAATGATTCAGCATTAACACCCAATTATATTCTTCATTATTCATTGTTGTCGTTTTTTTTTAAATCCATTAACAGTCCTTTCGATTTGCGATCATGTATGCAAAACTTTTTTTTTAAACAGCATATTGACCGGTTTTGGTATCCAAATGTACATTATAATGAAGGCGAAAAGGCGGATCATTTGTCAACCACCTCCAGTGTTTATAACTTACTAATTTCTCATTACGCATTACTAAAGTGTATTAGAATAATGAACTTTTACAACAGCTAATAAAGTAATATAAAGACCTGCATATTTACATACCCCCACTGATGAAAGCAGCATGCAAATTTTCAACTATTCAAATATTTAAATACGTAAGTATTCCCTTCCCAGGGCCATTGTCCTCTTTCCTGTACTTTAAAATACTGTACACTCTTTAAAATACCTCTCTTGCCTCCTACTCTTCTCAACCCCAAACCAGATGTTTGTACATCTTTGGTTTCAGTTGAGATATGACGAAGACCGCTTGTTACGGTTAAATGATCTTGTCTTTCATTTGTAAGAAACAACGAATTTCTTACCGTTGTTTCACGTTGATTTTGTGAAATTTTCTTATAAATATATATAAACAAAACAATTACTTCATGTGATAATCATTATTAATGAATATATAATGAATATTACTAATGATATTCAACTAATGAATAATGAATATCTGATTAATATAAGATAAGAATGAAATTAGTATACTATATTAATCTAATTCTTATTTATATTATAATATTGAATTTAAAAACACACATTTACAGTCTGTAGAGGCTGTAAGTGCGTGTTTTTAATTTCTCTATGCTTCTTTATCTACATTGAACTTTATTTGTCCGTTTCGGATCGTATTTTCATCGGAAAAGTAATATAGTATATTATATTATTGATATACTATTTGCTAAAATATCCGCATATAGTATATTATGCTTTTAATATACTGTATGCTAAAATATCCGCATGTAGTATATTATACTATTAATATACTATGGACCAATATATCCGAATATAGTACATTATACTATTAATATACCATAGGCTAATATATCCGCATGCAGTATATCATAATATACTAATACGCTAAAATATTCACTTGGTCAGCGGCCTTAGTTAATAATTGAATACCTATTGTTATTTCTAAGTCTTAAACTGGAGTAATAGCCGATTTAAAAGTAGCAGTAACCAAATCTTACAGAACCTATAACCATCCTATTCAGCTGGATTTTATGAATCGTACATATCATAAAATCATATTGGAATTTGTTATATGTATATATGCATATCGAGTGATACGTAAATATGGCATATGTACTATTTATTCTAATTAACCATTCACCTTCTGCTCTGAATAATACATTCATATTACCAGGTCTGAATTATTTTTTTTTTCAAAATTGTTTAACAATTTTGAATTTTAACAATTATTTAACAATTGTGACGGAAGAGTGAATGATGAGAGAGTGTTGCTACGGGATAAGCCAATATTCAGCTAATTAAAGTTCTGACGATTAGATCTTACATAGACATGACAATAATTATCATGAAAAAAAAAATATCAACACTCAAAAGTAGCTCAGCAACCAGAAAATCCTGGTATTCCCTAAAAGAGCTATCAGAGCATTGTGATAAAACAAACACTTTTAATGGAATGCATGAACTATTAAATATAAATAAACAAAGAAATTTATTACATTTCATACGTTCATTTCATCGTTAAAACTGAAATGACAAAATTAAAAGTATCACCTGTGTTTATCAAACAACATTCATGTTTTAATTTAATCAGGATTAATTAAATTTCGACCTAGTTGACATAACTAATAAAATACATATAGGAGGTAGGCGTTAATTAAAAGCAGTGAAAAAGTCGTCACATCTGAAAGTTAAACCAAGCTTGAGATACGAGGGGGTGACAGTGTTATTCAATCGTAAGATAACCGATATTATCTTATCGAAACGAAACCGCTTCAACACCTATCAAATAGCCAGCAGGTTTCAATAGATCCTATCACCAAAACATCGCCTTATTTTTCTTCTTTATTTTCCCCAGTTAATATTTAATCCGTTTAAATAATAGAAATAAAATTAATGTATAATGATAATAGTCATTTTATGATATTGTGTAAAGGGGTTTTATTTCTTCAATATCAATAAAATGAATAAGAAAATCTATTTGAAAGGAATTATTTTTAGCATTCTAAAACAAACTCAATCGATTTGGTTTTGGGAAGTAATTTATATATGTATATAAATATGTATAATATATATATATATATATATATATATATATATATTATATTATTAGGGCTAGGTAATGAATACCGGGGAAAGGAATATGATTCGATGCGATGTTGACCAATGGGAGTAGAGTTACAGGTCCAAGCGTAAGGTCCCAGTTGCCCGCTGCTCAGCAAAAAGCCTTTGCGTTCTGCCAATAGGTATAGAGGTTGCACAGTCCCTCTGTGTTAAATGATGTTTGGCAGAAAACATTAGCCTCACTTTACAGTGAACTCCTGTTCCCTTTCTATTTTTGATTTTTGTGGTGGTTGGGTGTTGTTGTTGTTTACTATTTTCTGTTACGGATATTGCTGGATATTTTAAATGATACTCTCGGTTGTTTACTGCGAAAAGCCGCCTTCCATCTTCATGCCAACAGGGGTAGAGGTTGCACAGTCCCTCTTGATTATTAAGAGATGTTGACACTGGAATCCAACTTCTTCTCGTAGAAACATCTTCAAGTTGTAGGTTTTGTATATTTTCTCTTCGTTTCTTATGTTCGTGTTTTTTCTTCAGTTGAATGTTATTGCTGCTATTGATGGGTGGCTGGTAGGTTGATGAAAAGTTCTGACGAATTACCACATTTCGACAACAGTGCAGAACTTTTCATCACCTACCAGCACGCATCAATAGCAGCAAACATTAAAACTGAAGAAAAAGTGCACGAACATTAAAACCGAGAAGGAACAATATTCAAAACGTACAATTGAAGATGTTTCTACGAGAACAGTTGGATTCCAGTGTCAACATCTATAAATAATCAGAGGACTGTCAAAGATCTATCCCTTGCATGCAATTTTTCTTCTTTTCCGCAGTTAATATCTAGAGTATCATTTAAATATAGAAATAAAATTAATGAAAATAATAATTTTATGAATAACGGGTTTTATTTATTCAAAATAAAAAGGAACAGGAAGTTCACTGTAAAGTGAGGCTAATGTTTTCTGCCAAACATCATTTAAAACAGAGGGACTGTGCAACCTCTATACTATTGGCAGAAAAAGGCTTTTTTGAGCAGGAACTGGTACCTTACGCTTGGCCTGTACTCTAGGGCTATTGGTCAACATCGCATCGAATAATATAAACTCTTCCTAGGCCGATTTGGATGTATTTGAACATCAAACTTGCCTAGACACGTTTGGATGTATTTGTACATCATCTTGAGGGCTAAAAATTAGCCCTATATATATATATTTATATATATATATATATGTCGTTATCAGCCTTTGCAGCGATTCACTTCTGTTCCTGACGACTAGGACATCAATATATAGTTGTGAGTTCCGTGATTTCTTTTCTGTGTTCTTTTGAAAATTCTAGTTTATATATATAGATGCATATATATATTAGTGAAGGTTGATAGCATTCCTTCTTGCAAATGTTTTTAAACATTTTATGCCAATTTCATGCTTGGTTACCTTTTTAGAGAGTTTCTCTAATGTCCTACAGGCTCTTTTCAGTTGCTCTGGGAATAAAAAAATCAACTGGCCCAAACTTTTCCTTTCATAAATACACATTCTGACACTATTTATATCTAACACTTTTCAATAACTAACTAAATATTATTTTTAATTAAACAACATGTTTCGGTCTCGTAGGCCATCATCAGGTTAAGCTTACGACTAAAGTATAGAGTATATTACAATGTGACATTACATTGTAATATACACCATACTTTAGTCGTAAGCTTCGCCTGACGTTCTACGAGGCCGAAACATGTCGTTATTTTATTGAAAATAATATTTAGTTAGTTATTAAATAGTGTTAGATATAAATAGTGGCAGAATGTGTATTTATGAAAGGAAAAGTTTTGGCCCAGTTGATTTTTTTTATTCCCCGAGCAACTGAAAAGAGCATATAGGACATTAGAGAAACTCTCTAAAAAGGACCAAGCATGAAATGGGCATACATTTTTTAGAAATATATATATATAAGAAAAACGTCTTATTAAAAAAAAAACCCTTGCTTACTTGCTAACGCCCACTCTTGGCTGTTAAGCCTTCAGGTGGCTCGATGACTAGTATAAGTCAGAAATCCTTTTGTCTTCTCCTTCGTATATAAACTAAATAAAAAAACACAACTTATTTTTAAGTTAAAAAAATATTTTGGATAATATGTATACATATATAGTATTTCTTCTTAATCGAGGTTTGGTCCAGCTTCAAACAATACACCTTTAAGCCAATGTTTCGTCTATATTTGTAGACATCTTCAGGTATTGGTATTTTGCTATTGCAAGGAAATTGTAGACCAACCCCTGAAGATGTCTCAAATATAGACAAAACATCAGTTTAAAGGTGTTCTATTATTTGATGCTAAACCAAACCTCGATAAAAGCAAAATCATGTTCAATATATGTGATCAAGATAAGAAAAAAAATTATATACATACATTATCAGTTAGGTTTTTGACTCTGACGAAGACCTCTTGCTACGGTTGAAAGATCTTAGTCTTTTTTCCCCATTTCATATTGTAGTTTGATCATTGATTGTTATTTCACACATTTATGTGAAATCTTGCTATATATATATATATATAATAAACTAGAATTTAAAAAGAACACATAGAAAAGAAATCACTGAACTCACTACTATATTTCGATGTCCTCGTCTTCAGGAAAAGATGTGAATCGCTCCAAAGGCTGATAACGACAAAGGCTGATATATATATATATATATGAAACAAAGAGCACTAATAAAATGATAAATATAAAAAAAATGCACTAAATTAATTTCAGATAAATGATTGTGTTAATGGATATATTATTGGCACTTACAGAACGTACAACAGGTCTATGAAGTTCTATATGATAATTGGAAGAAAAAGTAGCATTGCAAGTGTTGTTTTTTTATAATATTAAAATGACGAAATAGTTGATTGCAAAAATTATTTTTTAAAGATCTCATGTTACAATAGTCACATGTGGCTCACGAACTGCGGTTTACCAACAACCTTTCTACAATATTTATACCTCATAGGCTTTTAAACTAACTTTCTAGAATTGGTTTTGTACTTTTATGATTATCAATACCAATAGTTGTAACCTTGAAAGCCTTCGGGCTTTCACACAGGGACACCTGTGTGTCCCTTGACACTATCAAAATCGCCAAATCATATACATCTTGAATATTTCTTGAAATTGTCAAATCATATACATCCTGAATATTTCTTGAAATTACCAAATCATATATATACTGACGAATTACTTAGACGGATACTTTACAATATGGATGTAAGGAATTCATGTAAATAAATGTTAAACAGAATACTTGCTAAAAATAATTATTTTTATTTTTTTCACCAGTTTAAGGTCAAGGTAGGGTGTTATTTTGATATAGTGTCTAGGACTTGCAAGTACTGAGAATAGGTAACATAACCTGTAGATAACCTATTAGTTACCATTTTTTACTATATATTGCCCCTTCATAACTGTAATATCATACTGTAGAATAAAGAATTATTGCATTTAGAGGAGAGATATACTATATGCTATATGTATATATAAAAATATTTCACATAAACACGTGAAATAACAATCAATGATCAAGCCACAATATGAAATGGGAAAACAAGACTAAGATCATTTCAACCGTAACAAGGGTCTTCGTTAGGGTCAGCAACCCAACTAAAATGTATATATGTAGTTGTATATAATGTGTAATTTTTGGATATAATATAATGTCAAACATGCTGCAATAAGGTAAAAAAATAAGAGTAATGTAGGTCGGGTGTCAGGTTAGCCTAGTGGCAAAGTGTTTGCCCCTGGACTGGTTGGTCCAGGGTTCAAAGCCTTCGATTTATTCATATAGACAGTGAATAAATCTGAGTATGTTGTCCCTTGCTCGAAGAAGACGTTAAGCCGTCAGTCTCGAGACTTGTACCATGTGACGTAGATGTTAAAGAACCCTACTCTAAATGCCCTTGAGTTAGGCTAAAGTGAGACTCCCAAAGTGTGTGGTATACCACCTTCGTAGTGTTGTGTCGAAAAAAGGTTAATATTCAATCCTTTGTTAGACTTTAGGTTAATGTGCAACTTAACCTAAGAATAATACACTATCTTTCTGTAATTCAAAAATTTTGGAAATTTTCATTCTTCCATTTTATCACAAAGACAGAATTATATACAAAATTTTCACTTTCTATAATAACTATAAATATAAATTACTACAAGTTTATCTATGAAGTATGTTAAAGTACCATTGCCATGATGTAATGATTTCAAATATTTTACCATTTTCAAATTTACGATTAAATTTATGTGATATTTTATTATTATCAGAGATACAGTGGAAAGTGCAAGGGGGATTAACAAATTTTGATAAACACCCAAACACTTACATTCCATGCCTAGTCTTCTTCTCTCTTATCTAAACACGCACACACACACACACACACACACCACACATACACACACACACACACACACACACACACACACACACACACACACACACACACACACACACACACACACACATGCACATTGAAATAGAAACCTAAGAAATATAATAAATGAACTCAATAGACCATTAACATATGAAAATTCATTAATGTTTTCAAAGGGAATTTCTTTCCTGATCACTATACTTAAAGAAACATCGATGTGACTATTGCTAATTCGTCCTTGAAAGTGTCTATGAGTGAACAAATGAAAATGTTAACCTAGTTAAGAAAACCATATTTGCATTATTTTATATCTTTATAGAATTGACATTTTGACAAACATAGATTGTAAACACTTTAATTGAAGTTTTGAGTGGTACACTGGCATTATCATGTATAGAAACTAGGGTTGCTACCTTAGGCTTTAAGTATTATTATTATTATTAGACCGACAATTGTTGGGGGTTTGGGGGAGAAAAACATAGAATGATACTGGTGAATTGGACTATAGAATCGGGAATAACAAATAACACACTGATGCAGCATTTAAAACCCTGAGGCCTGTATTTTTAGCTGTCATTTGTTTTACAACGTGAACTGTTGTACACGAATTAAAATGAAATGTGTGTATACGCTGTGCTATGACCCTGCTTTTAAGTGTTTTTTTTTCCTCGCTCCCTCTCCTGAGAAGGTTGATGTGATCCGGTTGTTGCTGTTCTTCACCCAAGAAAGGTGGATTGCTTATTGCGCAGCCCTGAACCAACTGGTGGCAAAGATAAGGAATCGATAGTCGTGAGTCGCCTCAAGTCAGCCTGATTCCTCTCACGTAGTACCCCTCAACGTCTGCCATTATAAACAAAACCGCCAACTGTTTTCACTCTTAATGCTCCATTACAGTCATACCTCCTGTTGGCCATCAACGCTTACAACTTCATACCACCTTTTTTTTTTTTCTTTTTCTCTGCCATCCTCCAAGAAAATACTTAATTCGTTTAAATGAGTTTCTCACGATTCAACATCTTACAATCTCAAGAGTTCAAATGAACAGTATCAAAGTCGCATACAGATGATATTTTGAACAACTCTGGGTAACGACACTGACATTTCATTGAAGAAAAAAAAAAACCAAGAAAGAAACACAACTTTGCGATATTTCACTTTCTCATTAGTAACTTTTATAAACAATTCAATTAAAGGCCATTTTCAACATTGCCTTTGAATTGAAGGACACTTAATACTTTATGTTTTATGTGCTTTCGAATCCTTGGAATCCTAAAGTGTTGAAGCACTTAACTTATCCGAAGACATGTAACTTCGAATCCCTTCAATTATAGTTGCCACCTTAAATTATTAGAAAATCTAATATATTACTATACACTTATTGAGGCCACGTTAGCTCAGTGGCAACGTGCTCGCTTCTAAAACTTGTAGGTCCGGGGTTCAATACCCACTCTAGCCCTCGATTTATTTAGGTACGAGGTGAATAACTCTGAGTACGTGGTCCATCGTAGTGGATGTTAAATCGTCGGTCTGGAGCATGTATAATTTCAGGTCTCGTTAAAGATCCCTACTCTTATTTAATAAAAAAGTATTTTGGTGATTGAAATAAAAAACCTGGATACGTTAGGTGACGGTATAACTGCACACTTCGAAGAGTCTCAGACCCTCAGTTTGATCTGAATAATAAGAACCTACCTGTTCTGAACAACGATGTTTTATAAGTTATTATAACTAACAAAATGTTTATAGCTACAACAAAACTAATTAAATTAAATTGATTCTATTATTTTGATAATACTTTACTCTAGAGCATATTCTGTAACTTAATAGTTTCATTAAAATAAAATGACAACTTCAATTGACAGTCAACGAGTTTGATATTATCTTCGCTTACAGTAAAGTTTAGTGTAGGCTACTCTAGTTTTATAATTGTTATAAAAGTAAAAAAAGAGCATTTCTGTTTTTGCATCATGTACCATCAAGTATCTTTAGCATTTCTTTTTATAATGATATTAACAGTTTGAAATATCTTCAAATATTTCTCATTAAACCCTTAAAATGAATTAACATTGACTACGTTTTGTTAATAAATGTGAAATGTGACAAGTATTCCAACATGAGTTTTCAAATTTTATAGAATTGTGGATATTACTCTTTGAGGTTATTCAGAGTTATTGAACATTTTTTTTTTGGTAACTAATCGTTGGTTGCCTTTTTTGGACAGTTGAGTTTTTCTATGGTTAGTTGTTAAACGTTAGAGAATATTTTTTGAAATTATAAAGTGTTCGATAGTACACACTTTCGTCCTTATAATAAATATAAAAGGTATTGGTTTTTTATATATAATTTTATTATTTACTATCCGTCCAATGGTTTAACTTCTGTGGAGCCACAAATTTCGGGTTGATGAAAATTCAATAGACCGGATCAAATTGAATTTTTATTAGTAGTGCTTATGTGATATTATACACTAATTTTGTTTGTATTATAGTTGTAAGAAGATTGAAAAACTGTTTTCACATATTTTACAATAGGATAGTACCTCCCATTATTTGGTTTTGCCCTAAAGCTCTACAGTCTTATCCTAAATATAACTATTTATATTTGCTAAATTTTACAATTTTAGATCTGACTTGACGAGTAGCGTGGTCACAAACTTTTTAAATACATTACCGCTCGCATATACTCAGACATATATAAAAAAAAGTCAAAATGCATTTTGGGGGACTATACAAGTGTTAATTGTTACAATGACTACAAAATTGTTACATAAAAATCTTCAAATCAAATTTATCTTGACTACTATATTTTAATCATAGTAAAATTAATATGAAGTATATTAAATAATTTCTGGAAGTAATATGGAAAAGATTTTATATCTTGGGTTTAAATTGGAATTATTTTTTTGTTGTTGTTCTGGTTGTAAAAATATGAAATTTATTTTATATGAATGGCGCTATCAATTTATATAAAATTAGAATTTAAAGAAGTAAATACTTGCACTAAGCTTCTTACTTTAGCGCATTGAACTTGCTTCAGTGCAAGAAAGACTAACTCATAAATATAATTTCTTTTTGAAAGAGCAGAAGATTGTTGTATACAATTTCTGCTTGAAATACTTATGAGATATGTATTTACTGTCATAATAAATTAAGACGCAATTGTTGAGATATAGTGGGGGTAGTTTTCCCAGTAGAATGAATATATGCGAACTTTTGGACCCTAGAGTTGGATTCAGGTCTTAACACGTCAGTCATGTTCACGCTTCGCCAGACCAACGACATCAAAATTACGTCTCATCATACTAAGGTATACCTATTTGTTCATAGATCATGTCCTTATATTACCATTGCTCATCATTTTCTTTGTATATAATTTTACATGGATTGTATAAGTATTTTATACACAACATCTGTGTTAACAGTTAAATGGATGCTACATTACTTCTTTTTCATTCATCTGTATCTAACAACAAAGTCGTAGTTCATATAAATTAATAGTTTAAAAAATATGCTTTAGAAAGCTTATATAAAGTAATTTCTTTGCAACGCTTAAATGCAATTGATTACAATAAAATTAACATACATAATTACATTTTTTAGTCTAGTTGTTTTATATTATTTTACTAAGCAATTGCAATGAGTTAGTTTAACTCTTCTACATATTTTATGCTACTTTTTGATTGCTCTCTAATTAGAGATTCAGTTCTATTAATTATGATTTATTAAATTCTGATGTTAAATATTAAATCAACTCGTTGCTGATTGATGATTAACAACTCTTGAAATGGATATAAATTAATGTAAGATAATTAAATAGTTATTGAAATATTGAAAATAATTACAAACAACGACATTTTTTTAAAAAATGATATTTTTAACTTTCTAGTTGAATGTTGGATATGAAACCTCTTAGCTTGTCTCCATCTTTGATTCCCATCTCCTCTCTTGTTCTCACTCACACTTCATCCCTGTCACACACTCGCCCTCTCTATATTCATATCGCACTCTCTTTCTTATCTCTCTCTCTCTCTCTCTCTCTCTCACTCTTACACCCTATATTTTGCTGTTCTCTCACACTTCACCCCTGACCTTTCTAACAATGTGTCAGTTGTAATAATTTTGCTGATTTTAGCGACCTCTAAATCAGAGATTTTATCCTTTATCTGTTCCCTTATACAAATTAATTATATTGATTACAGTTTATACAAAAAAAATTATTCAAAAATACATAACATATTTTTACATTTACCCAACATATATGTATATACATATATTTATTATTACTTTAAGACCGGGTCCAAGGGGTAGCACTGGCGGTTGCCGGGTCGGTTACTTGCCGTTGCGTCTACAACGTACTTAGTCTCATTTTCTCTTTTCTCCTGAAGACTGATTGCCCAAAAATTTGAATTTGTAAGTGTTTCCTTATTCTGTGTATTATAAATAGGGAGCAGACCTTCTTTTATACAAATTGTGTTGAACTGAATTGCCTTAATCAAACATACCTTTCTTTTGAGCAGTTTTTCATATTTTCTTGATAATTTCAAATCGTCTTGATTTAGTTGGTGAATTATTTGAGCAAAACTCTGGTTGGCGATATATATTATATATATATATATATATATATATATATTTCGCCAACCAGAGTTTTGCTCAAATAATTCACCAACTAACTAACTGTTCTAACTTTTAATCTATTTATTCTGTTTTATTTTATCCCTTATCTCAGACCTTTTCCATATTCTAATAGTTTCCTATGTTTCTTCTATTCCTCTTTACTACTTTTATTGTTTTATTTTACTCCTTTTCTATATCTTCTCCTAATTTTATACTTTAAGACCGGGTACGGTTGACAGCACTGGCGGTTGCCGGGTTGGTTACTTGCCGTTGCGCCTACAACGTGCTTGGTCTCCCATTCTCTTTTCTCCTGAAGACGGATTACCCGAAAATTTGAGTCTATAAGTGTGTTTCCCTACTTTGTGTGTTGCTCTTTGTTAATCTCGAACTCGTATATATATATATATATATATATATATATATGTGTGTGTGTGTGTTTCTACACAATGTGAAATAGAATTAGGAGAATCTAAAACAGCCAACATAATTATTGATTATCATACCTGTTAAAACACACTAAAAATAAAGGTCCAATGTTTCTTCAATGGTAAATATCAAAAATATAGTATAAAAAATTAACTGTTTTGTTGGTGAAAGTTTGCACTCAGTCATTCAATTGTAATTGAAGAAATATGTGGATTCCTAAAATTATCATGAAATATGACATCTTTGTGCACGTGCTTTATGCTTAAGTGAAGTATCATATTTTTATCCAAAGAAATTATAACCAACTTTTTTAAAACTGGGTTATTTTAAACTATTTTGCTTCAAAGAAAAAATAAAGGCAGTTTTTTAGTTTTTACTTCACTATAAGTAAAGTATAGTGATCGTGAAAAAAATCGATCTCGAGATTTTGACGGAATTACATGTTTTGAGGTCCCAGAAGTCGTTTTATGACGTTTTTTCGATGATGTCTGTGTGTCTGTGGGTGGATGGGTGGGTGAGTGTGCTAGTATTGCTTGTTACCACGCTACAGTCCAGATTCTTTGATAGATCAAGTTGATATTTTACACAAAAATGGGCCCCATAGGGAAGAAGATCCCTATTGTTTGGGAAGAATTATGCATGATGGGAAAGTCACTGTTTTGCCAAAAACAGTTTTTTAGAAAAAAATTATTTCTCCTAAACTGATAACCCTAGAGTTTTGAAATTTTGACATTATCTTTGAGGTTACACATGGAACAAACGAAAAATATATTCATAATTTTAAAACAACAGGAAATTTTTTTTTTCAATAAAATGTAAAAATTTTGACTTAGAATTCAATCTCAAACCTTGTGAGAGCAATACAAGCCATACTGTTTGACGGATCAAAATGAAACTATGCCTAAAAATAGAACATTATGTGGAGAATGAGTTGAGATACTTTTTTCAAAATTACATTTGCTAAAGGGGCGTTATAGTACGATTTATGTTTTCAGAAAATGTTTTTTTGAGGCTAAACGGCTCATTAAAAAATAATGAAAATTTGACCAAAAATGGAACAAAAAATTAGCAATTCATAAAAAAAAAATCATGAAGGTTCAATTACGGGAAAGAGCAATAACGCTATAAAAACTGTTTGTTTATCCTAGACTAAGAGATCACCTGCTATACTTGTCGATTTTTTTATATTTTTTTACATTGTTTCCATTGACTTAGAAATTTTTTTAGCAAATCCACTGAGATAAAATTGATATTTATAAGGGAATAATATAAATTGTTTATTGACTTACATGAGATGTAAGAGGAATAATATTGTGCAGGAAAATGATAACACTCACTCAGAAAAAAATCGTATATATGTTATTTGACAAAGGGGAAGGAAAATAATCTTATTTAATACTAAGAAGCCATAAAATTCCCAGTATAATAATTCTGTAAAAAACCCAAAATGTAAAAGATAATTCAAAACTGAAATCTTTTGTTTAGAGATTAATAAATGTAATTATCGTACATCTCTAATTATAAATTACCTTAAAACAACATTTTCTTCGCTGTTTAGCATGTTTTTCAGATAAATAAAGGTTATTTTCCTGTTTTAAATTTGAAAATTTTACTTTAATATTCAATGTAGAAGGATGTCTTGGTCTTTACAAGAAATTGCACATCGATTCTAACGCCATCTCTTGGTTTTTTATGAAATTTACGGAGATTCTAACGCCATCTCTTGGTCTTTTCTTGATATTACACGGCGATTCTAACGACATCTCTTGGTCGTTTCATGAAGTATCGTGCCATCAGTCGTCGTGCGCTAACTTGTCCGGGAATGACGATATCCTGGACCTTCGGGGATAATGAGAGCATCCCCTACGGGAAATGTTTTCTCAATTTAGTTGAGAGAGAGCTCAATAGCGCGTTGAGCACCTTTTAGTGCGTTGTCATCTTGAGCTTTTTACTTTTGGAGCATTGTGAGAAGTTTTTAACCTTACTTATTGAATTTTCAGCGGTTTTTTGAGTTTTTCCCAATTTACAGCCCCCTTCCCCCCATTTTTTTTAACCTGGCCCATATCCAATTTTATTTTCTTACCCCCCCTGACAGTTTCCCATCATCTCCAGCCCTCTGGGCCAATCCCCTAACCCAGAAAATTTCTGGATTGAACTTTGAACCTACCTTTGAACGCGTTTATCTCGGCTCCAGGTGGAGCTACAGGCACGGGGAAAACGCCATTTTAATCAGGACTACAAGGAGTATCCGGTTACATGAGAAAGTCACCAAAAGCCGAACAGAAATCGACTTCCTCCAGGAGCGAGGACTAGATGAGAAAATTTGCTTGTTTCCACACTACGGTCCAGAATCTTTGATCGATCAAGTTGATATTTTACACAAAATTGGGCCACATAGGGAACAAGATCCCTATTGTTTGGGAAGAATTATGCATGATGGGAAAGTCACTTTTTTTTGCCAAAAACCGTTTTTAGAAAACATTTATTTCTCCTAAACTGATAACCCTAGAGTTTTGAAATTTTGACATTATCTTTGAGGTTACAAATGGAAGAAACAAAAAATATACTCAGAATTTTAAAACAACCGGAAATATTCTTTTTTCAATAATATGAAAAAATTTTTACTTATAATTCAATCTCAAAGCTTATGAGAGCGATACAAGTCATACCGTTAGATGGATCAAAATGAAAGTATGCCTAAATATAGAACATTATGTAGAGGAAGAGATGAGATAATTTTTTTCAAAATCACATTCGCGGAAGGGGTGTTACAGTACGATTTCTCTTTTCAGAAAATGTTTTTTGACGCTAAACGGCTCATTAAAAAATCTTGAAAATTTGACCAAAAATGGAACAAAAAATTAGCAATTCATAAAAAAATGATCAAATTTCAATTACGGCAAAGAGCAATAAAACTATAAAAACTGTTTTTTCATCCTAGACTAAGGGATTACCTGCTATACTTGTCAAGTTTTTGATATATTTTTACATTATTTACATTGACTTAGAATTTTTTTTTAGTGAATTCACCGAACTAATATAATGTTTAACGGTATAATGAAAATGTTTAAACGATTTAAGGACTTGTATGTGATGTATGAAGAATAAAATTCTCATATGTAAAAAATCAACAACAGTAGAGCATATGCACATATCATTTCTGATCCTTTTTAAAGTATGATGGGTTTGTCTAACAAAATGTTCTAATCACTCTATATGTTGCACCATTCTACAAAGGTTAATATCAGATTTTTTTACGTTTATGAATAACATTATTATTGGGTAATATTGAAGTTTTGGAATGCACTTTTACGTCCTATAGAAGGGCTTCTATGTTTTTTTCTAATTTCCAGTTTTTTCACTATTCTAATCTAATAGTTATACCATTATTTCTAAAAATTTCAAGCTTCTAGCTTTTAAATTTAAAATTATACAGAGAAGTTGGCTTTGAACCAGATTTAAGAACGAAAAAGTGGCTAATTACCAATATATTTTTTCTCAATATACATTTATATCAAACTTATAACAGAGTACAGCACATGGGAAAAAATAACATTCGCTGAGACTAAATTACTTTTTTATGATTTTTGACTAAGGGAAAGAAAAGTGAGTTTTTAAAAACCCTAGCATGCCATAAAATTTCCAGTATAATAATTTTATAGAAGACCAAAAATATAGAACATTATTCAGAAATAAAAAAAAAATTTTTTTAAAAATGATTATTTTTAAATCATTTAAAAATAATAAATGAAATTATCCTACATCTTAAATTAAAAATTATCTGAAAGCGACAATTTTTCTTACATGTTTATGACATTTCAGACAAAAACTTTTTAATGTTTTTAAAATACTTAAAATAGTTTCAAGTTCTAATGGGAAAATTTGACTTAATTTTTAAATGTAGAAGGAGGTCAGATAAACTATGTAAGAGATCCACTGGCTATTGGAGCAAAAGCCATGCTCTCTTGTAGGAAATTATTTGGTACAAGCAAATTTTCACTTTGACTTTTCACAATGTTATTACTGCCGTAGTTATACTAATGATTGTATACCCATTAATTGTGTGACATGCAAAAAAGGCTTATCTATTGATAAGTGGATCAATAACTATCTGTACTACCTCAGGAATGAAAGACTAACAAACAACTCCCATTTAGACGATTATATTATGCTTAAATGAGGCATTATATATTATATACCCAAGAAGTTTGATATTAAGTTTACTTATAGTAAAGTTGAGTGTAGGCTACTCCAGATTTTTTAAAGTATTAGAAAAGTGAAGTATTATCACATCATTTTAATTTAAGTATTAGTACAAAACTAAAAAACTCAATATTTTACCCTCACGTGTGCAGACTTATTGGAGTTTTATACCTGAATCATGTTTAAACAAATCTGATTTTCTTTGTGCTGATGTTAACGCTAATAAGAATAATTAAATTGGCAATCTTTTTCGTTTACGATACTGTTATTCTGGTTGTAATTTCTGTTTTGTTGGGTATCTATACTAAATTAAAGTTGTATCGGAAGATTTTAGAATTTACCAAAAAAATAACAATGAATATGATTTATACTAGTAGACTAGACGACCCGTGGCACCTTGTGTCACTCAGTGTTAAGAAATTACAGCAAGAGTTAATAATATGCATTCATTGAATGTGGTTGACAGGAAGAAGTATATCATGTACTAGGTTGATATCATGTATTGCTATTTCATGATATCAAGCCATGAAAACAAAGATACTTATATGGTCTAAACATTTGATATAGCACTTTAACATGAATCAAGATATATATACAATAACTTTATTTAATAAACCAAAAATAATTTAAAAGTGAAAAACTTCTTTTATTTTATCACAAAAGTAAATGAAACATCAATTCAAGGTATACACACAATCAAACATATTTAAAAAAAGTAAAACATATAAATTGAATTATTTTATTTATTTTACGTAACATAAAATAGCATTAATGAAAGAAATTTGTGGTTATAATATTACCTGAGAACATTCGTATATAAGTTGACATTTGTGTTTTTGTTTATATTTATAAAATTATTGATTTTAAACCTCTATTGTAATAGTTTATTATAAATAATTTCGGCGTTTCATATATCTGTTTAATGCTTAAGTTCCAAATAAAATTGTTAAATCGAAAAGTTGGCTTTGAAAGTTTGATTTAACCCTGGCAAGCTGACCGATTCCTGATAAATAATATTCATTTTTATGTATATGTATACAAGAATTAATAGTAAATAAGTGAAAAAGAAACCATCAACTAAACAAAAAGAATGATTGAGTGCAAACTTTCACCAACAAAACAGTTAATTTGTCATTATCATATTTTTGATAGATACTATTGTAGAAACATTGGACCTTTATTTTTAAAACTGTGACTGAGATCTTTCGTAGAAAAATTCCTCAGGTTTATTCTAGAACAGAAATAGATTTTACATCCGGAGTCATTATTTACTTTGACTTACTTAACTTACTTTGAGAGAATTTATTTTTCATTTTTCTTCCTTTTAAATGCCATTATTTGTAAAGTAATATATTAATCACTATAATTATTTGTTTAAATAATTCGTCATAGAGTTGAATTAACAGATATTTCAATTTCCACCTATGTGAAATATTTAAACAAGAACTCAGATTTTTATAAGTCTATAGCTAGATAAAACGCTGTCTATGAAGTTAGGGTATTTGCATTAATTTAAAATGAATAATTTCTAATAATGCTGCCACATACAGTTCTCAATTCCACTAATGGAAAGAACTATGTTCACTTTAGTTTTCACTATATGAATGGAAGACATTTCATTCACTAAATGATTGAAACATAATATCTTAATATAACAAAAATAATATACAATGGTCTATATTATTATTTTTTTTTCGGTCGTAGGATGTGGAAAAATCTGTTCACCAGATCCCTTAGCAAGACGTCTTGCTTAGGGTATGTGGGGTTGGGGGTCCCGACCCACTAAAAAACCACATCCTATTTCCTGGCAATACCCGACACGGAAACCGTTTGCACATTACTTCGTGCCGGTGCCTCAGTCCTTTTGAGTAGGATTCACCTTCTTGTCCCCATTCGTTCACCTATGAATAATCATTGCCCTTAATAGTGTCTATATTATTACCTGCATCTTAAATTCAAATATTGAATATAATTTAAATATTAAATATAATATTGAATTTTAAATTTTAAACACATGGTAAATGATCATTTTAAACTTGTATGGTTTTTAAACTCATCGCTCATTAAAATTAATTTAAAAAAAATAAATTATTTTCATTTTGAATAATTTCAGTTATGTTTAATTAAAATTAAGAAAATATATATGTTAATCATTTCGTAAGAACACCAGAACCACCGCTGAGTAAATGTCAAAAGTATAAACAAATAGAAAACACAATTTTAACTTAACAAATTTAGACTTTTTTGACATTTTAGGCCATTAGACAAATAGACAAAAAAATTAAATATAAGTTTGAAACGTAATTGCAAATATGTAATATTATCATATTATTTATCGCTTATATTTGCTTATATTGCATAAATCTATTGACATTCAGGCAAAAAAACTAGCTATTATTTTTCTTTAAGGTGTAATTAACTATAAAACTAAATTACATAATTTAAATTATTTTCACTTCGTTAACTACTTATCTGTTTTTAAATTATCATTTTTTTTTCTTTTATATTGACTTATATCCTCTAAAGCTATTGACGTTTAAGCAAAAAACTGCCTTTTATTACTGTTTGAGGTGTTATTAAATACACTACTTTGGTTTATTAGTATCGTACTTACTTTATAAATATTTATAAAGTGTTTATAAAGATGTAAAAAATGTTAGTACTGGGAAATGGTTAAAGTAATAAAAAAAAATTAATGAACCCTTTTTTTTTATATTAATGACTGTTTCAATTATGTGCCAACTAAGCTATCAAGGTTTTCTTTTTAACATTAAAACAAGACACGTATATTTGCAACTAAATTAGACCAAATTGGATAGCGTTAAATAAATTTTTTGGTGTGAATGGACGCACAGGCAGCTAGATATAGAATATCGACTTGTTTTCTATATTTCTAGATGCCAAATTCATCTATGTTACACATATCTATTCATTTGACTGCTTTTCTACTTTTGTTTAAAATATTTGTAAAGATAATAAATTTTTTTCTCTGTTTCTTTATTCAGTAAAATTTTTACTTGAAATATAAATATTTAATATTAAAATTTTTCCAACATATTAAAACAGGTATTAATTTCTTTTTAAAGATATGAGCAAAAAAAAAACCGATGCCTACTATTTGTCAACATATTGCGTGTAGATAATAACATAGAAGGAAATTTTGCAAAATGCAGTGTTCATCTCTTAAAATTGACAGCTGCAATTATCATTAGTTAAATTACATTTGCAAATTTTTACCTAATCTTCCATTAACAACCACCGTTTAGAATATTTATTCAGTCATATATTTAAATAATTGCACAATCTTGGCAAATTTTTCAACTCTACAATTAGTAATATATTTCTGCTCTATATTCAAATATTAAGTGGTTCTACTTACCATATACAACTGAGAAGTTGTTTATATTGAGCATATATATATATATAACAAATTCAATAATATATCAACCGTTGGATAGAATAGGTGTATCATAAAATCGGGATTCGGTCAATTTTCCAGGATCAAAATCAAACTCTCAATGCCGACGTTTCGGTTTTATTTAAAACCTTTTTCATAGGCCTACAAACAAAGGATGACAAGAAATCATATATAAACATCAACATATAACTAACATCAAAATGGAATATTACAATTGTGAAAAAACAAAAATATATATACAAGTAGAAGTAATAGAAAAGCAATAAATATTTTTATGAACTTACAGAAGTCAGAATTTTTGAATTAGAAAAATGATGAAATTTACATTATATAAAATGAAGTAACAATAGATAGTTAGTGAACTAACATTCATCATTTTTCTAATTCAAAAATTCTGACTTCTGTAAGTTCATAAAAATATTTATTGCTTTTCTATTACTTCTACTTGTATATATATTTTTGTTTTTTCACAATTGTAATATTCCATTTTGATGTTAGTTATATGTTGATGTTTATATATGATTTCTTGTCATCCTTTGTTTGTAGGCCTATGAAAAAGGTTTTAAATAAAACCGAAACGTCGGCATTGAGAGTTTGATTTTGATCCTGGAAAATTGACCGAATCCCAATCTTATTATACACCTATAATACTATATATATATATATATATATATATTATATATAGTTCAATGTACATAAAGAAACGTAGAGAAATTAAAAACACACAGTTACAGTCTCTTTTAATTTCTCTACGTTTCTTTATGTACATTGAACTGTATTTGTCCGTTTCGGATCGTATTTTCATAAAAAAAGTGTATATATTAACTTAATAAACGGAGTTCAAAAATAAACGGTTCAAAATTGAAGATAGGTAGCACAGAAAGTAAAAGAAACGCACTATTAGACTCAAATTTTCGGGTATATATATATATATATATATATATATATATATATATATATATACTTTGAATTGAAATTGAAATCAGACGGTCCAAACGGACAAATAATTAAAGTTACAGCTAGAGAACACAAGAAAAAGGACGAACACTCACGAATCTCGATTATTTCGGCGTCTTGCCGTCTTCAGGAGAGTAGAAAGAAAGAAAATAAAATAAAAGGAGAAAGAATGAAGGAACGGAGACGTAAATGCGTCCACTGGCCGATGTAAACTCTAATGCCGATGTAAGTTTACATCGGCCAGTGGACGCATTTACGTCTCCGTTCCTTCATTCTTTCTCCTTTTATTTTATTTTCTTTCTTTCTACTCTCCTGAAGACGGCAAGACGCTGAAATAATCGAGATTCGTGAGTGTTCGTCCTTTTTCTTGTGTTCTCTAGCTGTAACTTTAATTATATATATATATATATATATATATTGGTATATAACATATTCAATAATATATCGACCGTTTGATAGAATAGGTATGTTCTCTAATCGGGGTTCGGTCAATTTTCCAGGATAAAAAATTAAACTCTCGTTGCGAACATTTCGGTTTTATTTAAAACCTTTTTCATAGGCCTACATATATCCATATGTATATTCATCGGTATATATATCCGATATATATGTTTTGTTAAATGACCTTTGTACTATGGCATGAATACATTTCATTGATCATCTATCATATTTTCTCACATTTGATTATTTCGGCTGTGTGCAGTCTCCAGGAGAGTTAAGGAAAAACAAAAACGAACACAGGACTGGAGATGTGAATGTGTCCAGTGACCAATACTAAATGACACACAGTGCAGTCACCTTGCCATCGTGGACCAGTTAAAGCTATGAGTAAATGTCAATAAAATTCAAATTAAAGTAAAAGAGGAAAGAAAGGATAGAAGAGAGAGGAAAAGATAAAATCTTGAATAAATAATTCAAAAATAAAAAATAAGAAATACGGCTGAAGTTAACAAATAACAAATAGTCAAGTTAAGACTAGAGGAACTTCTTATGCCCAATAACGAAATGAAGGCTTCCTCAGAAGCCCGTAAAGTGGGCTGGGTGTCATCATTAAAGAGTTGCCCCAATATATATGATCAAACCACAATAAGAAATGAAAAAACAAGACTGAGATCTTTCAACCGTTACAAGTGGTGTTCGTCAAAAAACCAATTCACGAATTGGGTCGAGCGGTCTTCGTCGGAGTCCGCTTGGGACCCAACAGTTGGGTTTTTGACTCTGACGAAGACCGCTTGTTACGGTTGAAAGATCTTAGTCTTGTTTTCCCATTTCTTATTGCGATTTGATCATTGATGTTATTTCATGTGTTTATGTGAAATATTTTTATCGATATATATATATATATATATATATATATATATATATATATATAGGTGTATAATAAAATCGGGATTCGGTCAATTTTCCAGGATCAAAATCAAACTCTCAATGCCGACGTTTCGGTTTTATTTAAAACCTTTTTCATAGGCAGAAAAAGAAGAAAAATATATTTTTCTGCCTATGAAAAAGGTTTTAAATAAAACCGAAACGTCGGCATTGAGAGTTTGATTTTGATCCTGGAAAATTGACCGAATCCCGATTTTATTATACACCTATTCTATCCAACGGTTGATATATTATTGAATTTGTTATATATATATATATATATATATATATATACTTGAAATAAATTGTGACACATAAACAGAAACATAACAATGACTCACTTTTCAATATTTCGATCGTAATGGCGGTTGTCCTCAGGGGAAGAAGTGAAAAAAGTGAAGAAGTGCATCTACCATGTATATATATATATATATATATATAACTCAAAAAATTGTTATTGACCTCTTCTATTCTATTCACTCTTTCGTTATTGAGGGCTAGGTCAAATAAAAGAAAATAAACTCCTTTCTAGGCCGACGTTTCGATGTATTTGTACATCATCTTCAGGGCTAAAATTAGAGTAAGACTATAATACATTTATCAAAACAATCTACATCTAGTGTGTGTTATTTCTCTATGTGAGTTGTAGATTGTTTTGATAAATGTATTATAGTCTTACTCTAATTTTAGCCCTGAAGATGATGTACAAATACATCGAAACGTCGGCCAAGAAAGGAGTTTATTTTCTTTTATTTGACCTAGCTCTCAATAACGAAGCAGTGAATATATATATATATATATATATATATAATTTATAATTCATATCTAATCGTAATTAAATTTTATTTCGTTTGATTTATGCTAATTTTATTGGCAATAACATAATCTTATGTATGCATTAGAATACATAATGTTATTTAAAATGTTATATTTATCTAAATATAAATGTCTAATTGGAAATTTAATATTTACATGAGATTTAAATTTAATATTTATCCTAGAATATATCTTTAATGAATTTATACTATAAATTAGATAAATTATGAAAATTCAAAAGAGATTATAAAGTTATATAAAGTGAATTTGAGAAGTAATATAGAATGTTTTTATGCAAAATCAATGTATTGGTAATGATGTTACGAAAAACTTGTGTCTCCTGTTGGCAGGATGGTGGTATAATTTATTGTCAGGAATTTTAATCAATTCTGCCACAAAGCCTGCGTCTAATTAAAGAATTTTATTTATGGTAGACAACGAAATCTACAAATGACATGGATTCTAAATAACTTGATAGGTTGATTTCAAAATTGTTATAATGTACTTAAAATAAAATAATTTTACTTAGCAACAATCAGTAAATAATCTAACTTAATATTTTTAATTTTTTTTTCTACTCTTATAATATTTCACAATTTCGTTATTTAAGGAATATTTTTAAAAGGTATTATTGAGTTGTAAGTTATAAAGATAATATAGTTTTAACATTTATTCAATTATCTAAATTATTTTTTTTTAATTTAATATACATGATGAAGTGAAAATGAAAGAATATAACAAATGTTTGGTCCAATATTAAAAATTCTAAGATTAACACACAAAAAATTGATTAAAAAAATTCTCTAAAGCAAAAGCAATTAGTTTTTTTTTCGCAACACACACCCTATATAATTAATTTTGTAGCATAATTAGTTTGTTATATTTTTAATAATGTATGTTTTAATTTTGCTGAGCTTGAACCTGTTATGCTATTTATGTTTCTGTATATTTGTCGATTTATTTTTATTGTTGTTTTAACAGATAATAAAACAGAACAGATAACAGAAATCATAAATTAAGTTTGTAACTACAATTTACAGGAGAAGAAAAGTTAAACCGAACCAAATAAGTTTGGTTTATTTCCATAATTAAGTTTTAATATTAAAAATAATTAAAATGGAAAACTCAGAAAGTCTATAAAGTTATTGAAAGGCGTATCAATTATAGCATTACCTTGAATAAATTAAGATTCGTGAGATTTGCCTTTTTTTTTGAGGAGGTTTATGAATTGTTAGTTAGCTCATATTTATATTTTTCTTTAATGTTATTATTAATATCAATATATGGGTAAAAAGAATTAATATCACAAGAAATGTTTTCTTATCTGTTAAAATAGATTTCATACAAAGGCTATAATTAGATGGTTTGATTTCAAACATTGCTATGCGTGCATTTGGTTTACCTTCTTTTGGTATCCTGTTGATGGTTAAACCAGAAAATTATAGACTAAAAAACAGTTTTTTACCTTTAACTTTTTTTATTAATAAAGTTTTAAGTATTGCTGTCTAATCCAAATATTTTTCACAACATTGAAAATTGTAGTATGTTATATACATCTACTTGGTTGCAAAGGAATATACAAAAAATATTAATTGTACAATAAAAAAAAATTGCTAAATTAAATACAAGAAAGTACTTGACTGCTGTTTATTTTTTGTGTGGCAATATATTCATACACATAGAAAAAAATTATCGTGGTTTGTAAGTTTGAAAAAGAGAAATATTATACCAAATTCGGAATGGTTGTTGTTTTCCAACGTCCACACTTATAAGGCTTTCTCCTTTTAGTGCTGTTCTAGGGGCGAAATGTGGCTCATTTACTATTTGGCACCTATTTTAGTAATGGTGCTGTTGATTCCACATTGGGAATCCTAAAGTTTACTTAACTTAACTGCATTTAAAGAATAGCGATCTTTAACGAATACTTGACATCGTACAGGCTCGGGACCGACACTTTAACGTCCTCTACAATGAATGACATGCTCAGATTTTTCACCTCTGATGTGAATAAATCGAGGTCCAGGAGGGTATAGAACCCCAGACCTACCAGCTCAGAGTACGTTAGTACGTTAACATCTGAGCTATCGTGGCCAAATTCAGAATGCTGACATTTGCTGACTGATTTGATCGGTTTAGAACAGAAAATATTGAAATTCATTGTGATGGTGGATAATAGTATACTAAAATGTGTAAATATTTTATAATTTCAAAATTACGAAATAAACTTAAAAATATTGTACAGTTAAAATCAAAGAGTAACATATGGTAATATTGTGGTAATATTAAGTGAGCAAAGCAGTTTAATAATTCTCCTACTTTGGTTATTTGGGTAAAAAAAAAAAGTAGGTTATTGGGGATGCTGGAGGCATTGAAAATAACTCCTTATAGAATGCTCCACTGCTTATCATAAATATTGATCTTCCCAATCTGTTAGTTGAAAAAAAAACCGGGGAATTGATTCCAAGTTGGAAACTGCAGCTGAAATATATTACTTTGGTTCAAAGTGTTCGTGTCTGGAATGAATATATCTTTGTATACATTCATCTGAATCACAGATTAGATTATACTATAGTGGTTGTATTCCGTAGTTATTGGACATCGAGAATGTTTATACGACTATTGAGCGCAAAATTCCTATTAGCAATTGATTGAGTTTTAGTGTTTTGTGTTTTAAGTTTCAATTTATGCTTTTTCGTGAGAATATCTTAGAGTATTTTTTTTACCATCCCAATCATTTGAGGTAAAACTTTCAATTTAATTGACTAAGCGGTTATTAATTAGTCGATTGCGAAAAAATGCGTTGTCATTAGTAATGTTAAGGACATATAATTACTACTTTAATTATATCCTTAATGCTGAATCTGGATTTTGCTTTCAAAGTTATTTTATTATTATTATTAAAAAAAGAAAAATATGGAGGACATTGAAGTCAATACATCATTTTGAATGATATTTTCAAAATGCATGATATTGAAGGTTTTGGTTCTATGTACGGATAAAGAAATTCAATACATGCTTTATTTGGTATTATTTAAAAACTGTTGTTCATATTGTTTTCACACTTATAAATATATTTGAGTTATTCAGGTTTAAAGAGAACTCTCAATTTTGATGTTCCAATTTTTATCTAAAAAAAAAAATTGGCAGAAGTATAACATTTTATAACAAAAAAAACATACAGATTTTTTAAGAAGAAAACAAATTTGGAATTTGAATAACAGTTGTCTGGTTTAAATAGACAAGTGACACTGAACTGTCACGTCAACCAAGCAAGACACAGTACTGATGTCCTCTCACTTTCTTGCCTAAAATTCCTATTAAGTTTTCAAATTATAATTTTTTAGCATCTTATGTGTGCTTCTTTTCTGAATTATTGTATTATTTCTTATATTTTCTCTGTTTAATGGCCTATGAAAAAAGTTTTAAATACAAGCCGAAACGTCAGCATTGTGAAGTTTAATTTGAACCTAAAAAACTGATCAAATCCTTGAACAAAATTTTATTTTGTTTCTACTTCACGGTCAATACTTTCATCAATATATATATATATATATATGTATATATATTTTATAAGGTTTAATGAATGTTTCAGGGTTCAGATACTTAAAACAATCCCTTGACTCAAGAGATCTGTAACTTTAAGAGCTTCTGAAGAAGCCCATATATGGCTCTTAGGTGCTCCTTCAAATCCAGGCATCAATCTAAGCCGTTAAGCAGTATTCAGAGGTGAATTTTTTGTAGATTCATTTTTTTATAAATTTAATTTTTTAATTTGTATATTATTTTAATTTTTTTTTTTTATTAATTCATAATTTTCTGTTCTTTTGAATTTTATATTTATGAAGATCCCTTATTATTATATTTTTCCTCGTTACTATTCTTCTTCAGCATTCCTGCTACTTTTTTTCGTTTTCATTGTGGCCAACCTGTACATATTCTGTGAATCTGTCCAGTTGGCTTTCCTCTTCTCTCCACTCAACTTCCATTCCTGAGAACGTCCCTTAAAAGGGTCGAAATAATGAGTGTGAGTCCTCATTTCTGTTTTCCATTCGCGTTTCTCAAAGTTTTTAAAGTAATATATATTATATATATATATATATATATATATATATATATATACATCCATGGAGTCATCTCCGCCGACACAGCAAAAAGTATAAGGGCTCGCACTCCCTCAGAAAATAAACAGTTGCCGTGCGATGTCGACTTTTCCACTTCGAGTTTTCCCGGTCCGGTCTTGAAAAAAGCCATAAGTCTGCCGCTGCTATCTTGTTGAGACTGGTCACAGCATGATGAACCCGCTGCCGGCCTGCCAGGAAAAGATAAGGGCTCACACTCCCTCAGGAAACACAAATACTGGCGTTGGGCAGTATTTTTTATATATATATATATATAAACAGGAAATTAAAACAAAAGAGATAAGAAGAGATTGTTTTTATCTACAAGCCATAAAAAACTGTCAATCCTAAAAATGATCACAATTTACGAAATAATATTGAATATCAATCAACATTTGTCGATTCATAATATTGAATCAATATTTATCAACATTTTGTTATAATTAACAATGATTAAAGCGAAAGGTTTGTTCCTACACCCAAAAATGAGACTGATTACATTCCAGTTGTCTAATTTCAATATATTGTATAATAACAACATAACAATAGACAAATGAAAGTCAAAATCACTTCTAAAAATAGATTACTACTTAATGTTATCCATGAGAAGTAAGTGAAACTGAAAAATTATTATAATAGTATCTCTTTAAATTAACTAACTAATAATTTATAAATAAGTTTAACCGATTAGTTTTAACATTTAAACTTCTTATTAAACTCAGTTTTCATAGATCAAAAACCAACCCTATGGAATAAAGGAGTGAAAGAAAATAGATTGAAACGTGATCTTGAAAGATAGAGGTAAATGCACGACAATGAGATCCTTGAAAAAAGATAGATCATACTGCAGCAGGAACCTAATAGAAATAGCTGTAGACTATTGCAGGAAAAACTAGTTCTAAATATTATTATAGATTGGCTCAACAATGCGATAGGCAAGATCATAACGATTAAGCACGCACACACATATATATACATATATATACGAGTATTAAAGAATTTTTATTTTTTTGACCTTTTCTTGTTCTTTATTAATCACTTTTATATACCATCACACCACAATATGACATGAGAGAAAAGGCTGGGATCCTTCAGCCGCGGCAGGCGATCTTCGTCGGGGTTGAAGCCCAACTGATTGGGTTTTTGACTCTGACGAAGACCGTTTGTTGTGGTTGAAAGATCTTAGTCTTTTTTCCCCCATTGAATATTATGGTTTGATCATATATATATATACAAAACTATAATTTATCGGGACTCGGTCAGTTCTTCAGGTTCAAATTACTCTCATTGCCACGTTTTCTTGGTTTTTATTAAAACTTTTTCATAGCAGAAGTATAATGTTTGAAACAGAAAACTAAGTATTACATTACAAATTATTTTACAAAGAAATAGAGAATAATTTGTAATGGGATACTTCAGTTTTTTTGTTTCAAAGGCTTATACTTCTGCTATGAAAGGTTTTAAATGAATCCGAAACGCTGGCAATGAGAGTTTAATTTGAACCCTGATGTCGAGTCCCGATAAGATCTTTAGTCTTTGTTTCCATCCATCGGCCGATACTTTTATAGGTTTGATCATATGTATATATATATATTATATAACAATTAAAAAGAAAATAGCACATAGATAGACACAGGAATAACTCACTTTTATATTTCGACCATCGTCGTTATCAGAAGACGAAGAGTCCCGCAGGAAGGCAGAGCGGCGACTCCGCTCTGGAGTATATATATAATAATATATATATATATTAGTGTAGAAAGGCAGCAATTCTTCGTAAATGTATATATCGTTAAAATTAATAGCACAGCTTTATACGACCTTAATGTTGATTACTCAGTTAGTGTAGACAACTTATGAAGGGATTGGAGACAAAGGTAAACAAGATAAATAATAATACATACGCACAATTTTTGAAATTAAAAAAATAATAAAAGTTTGTAAAAAACAAACTATGATCTGAATAAATAACATATTTTATAATGGTTAAATAAATAATATAAACTATGGAGGTTAAGGCCAGGAGCAAATCTACTTCCCAGAAGACAAATAAGTGAAACTTCTGAAACCCTCAAAGTGAGATTTGTATCGAACCCGTACACAGAAAGAGTAATCCGAGGATGATGCTATTAAGATTTATTCACCTCCTACGTGAATAAATCGAGGGCCAGAGTGGGTATCGAACCTCTGAGCTAACCTAGCCCATATTTATAAACCACTCTCCTCTTATTTATAATTTATCACATTTGAGTTTTAAAAGAGGTCAAAATTAAATTCAATAATAACTGGACTATAATTCAAACAATTTCCACGGAGGATAGTTACAGGCAATCAGATGGTGGATTGCTTCCTGTCGTCAGGGCAAACGTGCCCAGGCTGACCCACATGAACTGAGAATAAGGCTTGGGAACCAAATCTAGAGTCAGAAAGAAATACAGCCTGGCAAATAAAACCAAATTGATTGCAATCAGAAACCATAAAATAACAAAAGCAGTTCGTGCAGGCAAAGTGTCTTATATCAGCCAAACTACCCAAACCATTTACTTCAATATTTAAAAAATATAAAAAATAATCGCCTGTTTATTCACTTCACTACATCATCACAATCTATTAACTTCAAATTAATATAATAAATTATTAGTTAACATTAATTGAGATATAAATTCTTAACGGATTATTTTAAATCACGATTTAAACATTTATTCCATCATTTAAATTTATTGTTTATTAAATCCACTAAATATTTGAGTTGAGTAACGAAATTAGAAAATTAACGACTGGGATTATTCGGATATACTTTACTTTAGAAAATGAAAGATTATTTAATGCTTAGTAAAAGTAGATCGTAGTTGATGTAATATGACCTTGAATACTTTAAATTACAAGATACGAATATTAACACCAAATATTTTATGGATAACATAATATCATGTGAACAGGGATTTTGTGAAAAAAATTTGTAGCAACTTACTAGCATTAATAAAAATGATATAATATAGAATTTTTTTAAGTTTTCAATTTTCATATATACAAAAGTTTATCAGCAATTGGGCAGTTTTGACCAAAATAAACTTTCAAAGTCGATGTGTCAGTTTTATTTAAGAAGTTGTCACCTATCTTAGGAGTGGCTCACGTCTGTCTTCTTGATGATTAGGCATTCAACATTTACTGGACAATTTCTGTAATTTTTTTTATGTTTGTTCTTTTTGTGAATCTAATTTATATACATATATATATAGCGTCATTTGGGAGCAGTCAATCCTTCAGATTCATTATGTTGAATATAAGAAAGTACAAATAGATGAAAAACATATGTAGGAAATATGTAAATGTTAAAATGAAAATGTTATACATAAATATGGCGTTTTATTCAATAATATATATAAGTTATAAGATTCTTGAAGGTGTTTTGGTCTGGATATAAGCTACTTCTTTCGTCAAAGTTTCGACATTTATTTGTCTTTCTTAAGACTTGTCCACAACAACACACACACACACTGATAGAAGCTCAGATGACTTCTCAAATATTTTTAAACCATTTGGTTTAATTACAAGAAAGAATGTTGAAAATAGAACATCTTTCCAAGGCTTGAGAAAGACATAAATATATGTCAAAACGATGGCAAAAGAAGTAGTTCAAATCCATATCTGACCCCCAAGAATCTTATAATTTATGAATAGTAGGTGAAAAAAAACATTTTATATATATATATATATATATATATATATATTATATATACTTTAAAGTCGAAAAGTCGATCCAAACATGACACAAACAAGTTCAAAAATGATATTAAAGAAAGCGACATATTTACTAACTCAAATTTTTGGCTAGTCCGTCTTCAGGAGAAAAGAGAGTGAGGATTGACTAACCAAAAATTTGAATTAGTAAGTGTGGCTCTTTCTCTATTACTATTCTTCGTTTTGAACTATATATATATATAATATATGTAAATATATATATTTATTAGTAAAGGTAGGAAGCAGACCTTCTTTTATACAAATTGTATTAAAATCAATTGACTTGATTGCGCGTACCTTTTTCTTATTGAGTTTTTCAAATCTCCTAGCTAATTTTCTTTCTTCAAGGGAAGGAAATTAGCTAGGAGATTTGAAAAACTCAATAAGAAAAAGGTACGTGCAATCAATTCAATTGATTTTAATACAATATATATATATATATATATATATATATATATATATAGGAAATAAAATGAATGTTCCACGAACTTAATAAACTAAATTCAGAAAAAAAGACAACCATTAATGAAATCACAAAAACTTATCAATATATATCTTTCCCTTGTCATCAAGAAGAAATATGATATGCTTTTTTGATATTTTCCATATGTGTCTAAATTTTTCGGTTAAAATATGCTTATACACTAAATGTTAAACTTATTTCGTTTTTTATTAACGGCAAAACTGATTAATAATACTTTATTGATATCTGTATTCAAGCTGAAGTATTTTTTGGTTTTAAAAGGTTTTATTTTGCGTGATGTAATTGGAGGTCTGCTAGAAAGATTCAAACGGAATATTACATCAACCGAATGGTTCTACATTGCAAGTTCTAAAAATGATAATATTTTTATCATTTTTAAATAATATATGAAAAGTAAGTAAAGAGTAAGTCAAGAGTATTTAGAGTAGCGATCTTTAACGAGTACCTGACCTCGTACAGACTTGAGACCTACATCTTAACGTCCTCTCCGTGGGTCGACGTGATCAGATTTTTTAATCTCCCTTGCGAATGAAATGAGGTCTAGAGCGACTATCCAACCCGGATCTACGTGTCCAGAGGGGAATACGCAAGCCACTGGGCTACCCTAAGATCAATTACTTAGTAATTACACATGGTCAATCTATTGCTTTTTATAATCATTAAGCACAGTCTATTGGAGTGTAATACACGGAAATTATCCACATGTTACTGTTCAAAGTAACTGTATTTGAATAATTTTCAGCAACCTATTTAACGATTGTTTTTGTACTGCTTATATACTGCATTAACTAATGAAAATTGAAGTATGTTTTATATTGCAAGTATATTCCAATAAATACAAATTGAAAATTATTATAATAATTTTATAATATATTATCATAATTATAGGCCTGTTTATGTTTTATGTTTTTTTTTTAATTTGCATGTTGTTCTCTTCTTCATTCAAAACTAATGTTAAAATATTGGCAAAATTAAAATTGTGTTCAGTATTAGTTAGATTGTTTTTTTGTTTTCTAACGACGACAATTATAAGTGCTATTCTATGGGTGGGAATTGTGGCTAATTTATTATTTAGCACCCATTTTAGTAATGGGTATGAAACATCAACTGTTAATTCTAAATTGGTAGTCCTAAATTTTGCCTAACTCAAGTATTTTTATAGTGGGGGGGTCTTTTAAGTACCTGACATTGTACATGCTCGAGACAGACTGTTTAACGTCTTCTCCAAGGCAGGCACGACATGGTCAGATTTATTCACTCCCACGTAAATGAATGAAAGGTCAGGTAGGTATTGAACTCCAAATCTACCAGTTCAGAGACAAGCACGTTAGCCAGTGTTACTGGCTTAGAGGTTAATTCACAAATATGTTTTTTTTTTACATTGACGATTGTTAATTGAAATACAAGTTCGTTCTACTTCCCTGCTCTCAGAACATAAATTACAATCTTTCTCTCATTCGTGAATTTTGTTTCAATCAGTGAATTTTAAAAAAAATTAAATTTCGATATACTTACAAACTGATTGCTAATATTATGTGACTCCTTCCATATGATTTTTAGCCTCTCAAATTATTCGTTTTGAAAGATTCGAAATGGTTTTACGATTCGTATTTAAGCTTTATATTCCATTTCGAAAGTTAGTTAACCCTTTAAGTCATCTCTCTCTTTGGCCTTAATAAATTCTTCAAAATTGATTTTTGCAATTATTATTAATACTAATATTATAAATTGATAAAATTAATTGAATGTGCAATTACTTTTAATAAGAAAACTGTTTACGCAGTTATATTGTCCTGCTTTCTATTCGTGTGTAATTTTGTTCTCCTGATAAATTGTCAATTGAGTAAACAAGGACATTAAAAGCCATCAATTTACTGTGGTTAATAAGAAAACGTTAATCATTTCTTCCTATTTTGGTTGAGTTTTAATAGTATAGAGGAGCAGACAGGAGGAGGATAGAATTATTCTCTTATTCTTTTATTATTATTATATCTTATTATTTATTATTATTATTATTATTATATTATTATTTTATTATTATATCTTATTATTCTTTTATTACCATGGAATTATTTCTTCTGTAACACTCTTCTATAAACTCTCAAAATACATTTTTCTCCTTTTTGTAATACTGTATATATTAACACATAGAGTATTAATTTATTAGTTATATTTTATAATAAATAAAATAGATCATAGGACTATAGATAGAAATCGTAAATATATAGAAGTGTGATATGCAAGTGTTCATTTTTACGTTATCTTTGTTACCTTTTTATATTATAATTTATATATATATCTCTTCAAGACCACCGGCCAGTCGAGGTCTGCCTATAAAACGAGCGACTTGTTTCTATCCTTCTGACAACGAGGCCATCGAAATATAGTAGTGAGTTTCTGTTTCATTTCTGTGTGTTCTTTACGTCAATATAGTTAATTTAGTTCGGGGAATGGTTTCATTTAATTGGCTGGTATATATATTTTATTCATATATATATATATGAAGGTTTCACATAAACACGTGAAATAACAATCAATGATCAAACGACAATAAGAAATGGGAAAACAAGACCAAAATCTTTCAACCGTAACAAGCGGTCTTCGTCAGAGTCAAAAACCCAACTGTTGGGTTTTTGACTCTGATGAATACCGCTTGTTACGGTTGAAATATCTTAGTCTTGTTTTCCCTTTTCTTAATGTATATATAAATATGTATTATATATATATACATATGAATTAAACAACCACATAAACAAATATATATTAGATACAATGCTCTCAACAGTGTATTGTTTTTATTGTGGTTGTTAAATTGATATATTATATCAAGAGTTATTGTTAATTATTAATCTTTATATATACATATATATGTACATAGGTATACTTTTTGTAATAAATATAACACAATTTTATGGTAACGTCAAGAAATGATGGCTTTGAGTAAGAACGGTTAATTTTGTAACTTCAACAATAACTTTTACTTGTCTAAAAGACTTTAGTTCTATTCCTGAATATACCTTAGTATTAGTATTTAGACGTTATGTAAATACTCATATATATATAATCGTTTAAAACACAGTAACAAATAAGAAAATTGACTAAGATCTTTTGACTAAAGATTGGTTGGAATTGTGCAAATATTATTTTGATTTTCGGATTCATCCAAAATGAGTTATTCTTAGTGATATAGCCAATATTAGTGGATGTCTTAACTGAAGATAAATCCAACCATTAAATCTGATAATTAATTTGATATCTGAATAATTTATTTGTATTATTTTTGGTTTTCATTTTTGGAAATAGAAATAAAATTGGTAAAAAAATGATTATTAACTAAAAACATGATTGAACTATTAATAAGCAGCATTAAATAATAATGAAATTAACAAATAAACCAGTAAAAAGGTACATAAGAAATAGAAAGACGTGGAAGTACTTCTAGTGGTAATGGTTTAAAGATTAAACTGCTGTCCGATTTGGCTTCATGTAGCTAAACGTTAGCTTCTTTAAAGTTTGACAAAATTAAACAATTCCTCTCTGTGGATATTTTATGAAATTTTCTAAACATTGCAGAAGATCCATATTTGATTCCTATTAGATTTTGAAAACAGTTCCAACCCAAATTAAAATACATAACCAATCGAGTTTTCCTTTTTTGTTTATTGTTATCATTTTTACTATTAGTTTTATAATTAATAATAATCAATTTAGTTTAATTTATTTGTATTTTTTTCTAATTGTGTTACTGTTTCTTTTTAAGTTTGTTAGATATTAACTTTCTTTCTTGTTTGCATATCTGTAATATCTCAGTTTGCTCCCATTTAATGCAAAACGCTATTCCAATTTCTTCTACTTTTTGAAATACATACATTAATGTTGGTACATTACACCATTTATGTAAGGTGTAAGCAGAGGCATCTTATTTTTGGAGAAAATTGGGAAAATATTGTGTTGATAACTAGATAAAAGATCAAACTAAGACAGAAAAACAATCCTATTAAACAAACTGCTTTGAATAAAAGTTATTATTCGTAAAAATGAATTAAAGTCCTAAATTATATCTTTCACAGTGTGATACCATTTTAGGAGCAGTCTCGGTCTAGGAGAACATCCTCAAGAAGAAGAAAGTTGATCTCAATTTGGGCTTAGAGGTCGAATTCGTGCATGTGCAGAGTTCCCTCTAGGGGGATTGAAAACATGAAGACCTGCAGCGTCACGGAAGTTCCAACAATTAACAGGTCCATTTGTTCTTGAGCCATAAATCTTAAACACCGCTTGGCAAGACCAGTGTTTCTTCAGCAGCCAGTAATGATAGCGTTCTTTACACAATGGTGGGTTAAAACAATGGCGTGAACATTTACTTAAATATACACTCCCACCATTATTGAACTTTTGTCTAGTCATAAATGTTCATAACTGTAATCCCACCACTCAAGTTGTGGTATTCAACCACATCGACTATTTCGACGCTAGCGCTGTCACAGAATATTTTGAATACAATTAGAAGTACACTTGACCTCGCATTTTCTTACTTCAAACAACCGTTCTTTCAAGTTACCGTACTTTTTTTCTGCCAAACAGCATACGAAGTGTGTAAATAAAGTAGTGAGACTGGCAAAGTCGCTTTCGATCTGGCAACGCTGGAGACGCGTGGCCTTGAGTAGCGTCAGGTGCACGTGTGATGCGCCTCCAGTATGAATCTGAACTCGCCACAGTCATTTGTTTGTCCGTAGCGTTGGTTTTCGTGAAATGGTTTTTTCTTGAGCGTTTTAAAAATGAGTGACCTCAAAGTTGAGCAGCGGTGTGCAATCAAATTTTGCTTCAGACCTGGACAACTTGGACTTTTGAAAAACTTCAGGAGGCCTATGGAGAACGTGTTTTATCAAGGGCACAGGTTTTTCGATGGTTTAAGGAATTTTCAGAAGGAAGAGAGTCGATTGAAGATGAACCACGAAGCGGAAGGCCTTCAAGTGCAAACACCGATGAAAATGTCAACAGAGTACGGAACCTTGTGAGTTCAGATCGACGCTTGACAGTCAGAATGATCGGGGAACAGTTGAATTTGAATCACACGTCCGTTCATCACATTTTGACCAATGAATTGGAGATGAGAAAAATTTGTGCGAAAATGGTTCCGAAAAACCTTTCCCAAGACCAAAACGATCTCAGAAAGGGAAGGAGTTTTTGGCCAGTAAAAACATTCCTGTTGCTCCTCAGCCTCCTTATTCACCAGACTTGAGTCCTTGTGACTTTTTCCTCTTCCCGAGATTGAAAAATCACCTCAAGGGAACTCATTTCGGGACACTACAAAACATACAAACTGCTGTAACCGACCAGCTGAAGGCCATTCCAGAATCCGAGTTCCAGCAATGCTACAATGATTGGAAGGACCGTCTCCAGCGCTGTGTGGCTTCCGAAGGGAACTATTTTGAAGGTGACAATATCACATTGTAATTATATTTGAATAGAAAATTTAAAAAAAATCAGTCTCACTACTTTATTTATACACCTCGTCTACAAATCATCATTCGGGTATTTGTAATTCACAATGACATCAGATTGTGACCGAGGACCAACTTCAATGTCTTAAGTCAACTATACCTTTATCATGCGTAAACAATATTATATTATGTATTTTAATGTATAAGAAACATGAAATCCACGTATTTGATGATAGCGACCGATTTCCGAACTCTTCTGTTTTCTGACCTGTCTCAGTCTTTATTAGTCCGGAAATTTGATGATCGAGAGTATAAATAATTAGATAACGTTCCATAAAGTTCTAAGATACAAAAATACTCATACTGGGGAAGAGAAAAAGTCCCTACCCGAAAGAAGTTTTTTTTTTCAAACTTTATGTTCTGAAAACTTCGTATTCATCATCAGATAAACATCTAAAGTACAAATTAATAATTAAAATTGACAACAATAAACGGGAATTATGTGCAATAAAATGAAAAGTAATCAAAAAATGAATGACACGCCTAATGGAAAGAGTAGAGGACCAACAATCGTTGAACGTTCACTGTTAGAATATTGGTGATGTAAAGTAGAGTGACGAGGGGTAGTTAAAAGATAAGGTGACAAAGGAGTTGGGTATGCTTACAGTTAAGTGTTATAAAGCAAGCCAGAAAATATTGTAAAGAAAAAAGTTCTTTACTTTTTACTTTTACTTTAATTTTTCAAATTAAATTTAAAATAAATTAATTTGATTTTTTTGCTTTCATCTTTCCATAACTTTTTGGAAATTTAAACGTAAAGAAGGTTGCATGAATATATCAAGATAGAATATTCTTTAAGATGTCACTTATGACGAAGAATTGGTTCATTAATTGCTTCTACACTGGTAGTATATTTTATTAGTGTAATTTTAAATAGTGTTTTAATACTCGTAATAATAATTTTTTATTAATATTACAGTACAGTAAGAAAGAGTACTCCTTGTTTCTCTTTTACTACTTTGTTTCCCCAAACATCCCTTTCTGGACATTAGTCCTTTCCTGCACTTTCACCCTTTTAAAATACCACTTCTCAACCCCTCACCAGATGTTTTCTACATCGGGTGTTTCAGTTGGGTTTTTGACTCTGACGAAGACCACTTGTCACGGTTGAAAGATCATAGTCTTGTTTTCCCATTTTCTCATTGCGGTTTGATCATTGATTGTTATTTCACGTGTTTATGTGAAATGTTTTTATTTATATATATAACTGTATTATGTATTGAGATTTGGTCGATTTTCAAGGTTCAAAAATCAAACTCTCGTTGCTTGTGTTTCTTTATTATTATAAAACCTTTTTTTTTAAGTAGAAGTAAGAATTTTTTTAATGAGAAAATGAAATATTTACATTGTGTAAACGAACTAACAATTTTAAGTGTTCGTTTAAGGTTTTTTAAGGTTTTTAAACACTTAAGATTCTTAGATCGTTTAAACAATGTACAAATTTCATTTGCTTATTCAAAGAGTTCTTATTTCTGTACATGAAAACGTTTTAAAATAAAACCGAGACGTCAGCAACGAGAGTTTGTTTTTTAATTTAGAAAATTGACCAAATCCCAAGACATAATACACCTATTCTATCAAACGGTTGATATATTATTAAATTTGCTATATATATATATATATATATATATATATATATATATATATATATATATATATATATATATATATATGAAGTAATAATAACCATAATTTTTGTCAATTTTTATTTAAGTACTTTCAACTAAATACAATGAATAGTGTGAAAAACAGTGATAAACGGTTGTATATAACAAATTTTGTAAATATGTTATAAAAGGTCATGAAGTAATAATGAAATTATTTAAAATGATTCTAGACATAGTTTTACGATGTCTGAGATTTTTACCAATTCTTAAACATTCTGTGACCTTTTGATTTTGCATAGGCCAAAACAATAAGGTTGCAGTCAAATACATAGAATCAGTAGGACCTTGATATACAGCATTTATTTATTACCTAAATTCACTTAAAAACCTTTTGGAATCAAAAGTAAAGGGTCAATATTAATCGATGTGATTTTCGTGAGCAAAGCCTTCATTATATTCCAACTTTTACCGCAAAAACACCACTTGTTTAGATTTTTACATTTTACCTAAATAATAATCTTGAATTTCGGAAGTTAATACAAATAAGTGTTTTAAAATGAAAATATAAGGGAAAAGTAACTTGAAAAAATATACAAGTATAGCAATATGGTGTTAAATTTATTAATGACTGTAAAATAAACACAATTGATGGGTTCAAAATAAATTCAGTTTTACTACTTGTGGAATCAGCTATTGTGTGGTATTTACTCATAATAGGAAATTTAAAAAAAAAAATATGACTCAATACAAAATACCTTTATGTTGAAACTAACAACGCGTTTTGAACACTTAGTGTTCTCCTTAGCTCATATATATGTATGTTTTTTAGATTTGTATAAGGCGCTCCATTCTTTGACTAGGGAGGTCTATCTCACTTCGTCCTCTCTTCTGGTCTGCTCCTGATGACGAACAACAGTTCGGAATTTGAGAAATTAGTAAGTGTGCTTTTCATTCTTTTTTTCTGTGTGGTGTTTTGCGTAATTTAACGTTTTTTAGTCTGGGTGGACCGTTTATTCAATTTAATAATTACAAAAAATATTTTATAATCTTTTAAAATTGCTTCATGAGTGCAAAATATGCATACAATACATATTTTAAAAGGAGGAACACTTACTTTATCAGTCTATTCTAAGATAGTGCAATAATTACTATAAGTAAAGTATAGTGATTGTGAAAAAATTCGATCTCGAGATTTTGACGGAATTACATGTTTTGAGGTCCTAGAAGTCGTTTTATGAAGTTTTTTCGATGATGTCTGTGTGTGGGTGGGTGGGTGAGTGTGTTAGCATTGCTTGTTACCACGCTACGGTCCAGAATCTTTGATGAATCAAGTTGATATTTTACATAAAAATGGGCCCCATAAAGACGAAGATCCCTATTGTTTGGGAAGAATTATGCATGATGGGAAAGTCACTTTTTTTGCCAAAAACTGTTTTTTAGAAAACATTTATTTCTCCTAAACTGATAACCTTACAGTTTTGAAAGTTTGACATTATCTTTGAAGTTACAAATGGAACAAACGAAAAATATATTCAGAATTTTAAAACAAAGAAAATATTTTTTTTTCAAAAAAATGTAAAAATCTTGACTTATAATTCAATCTCAAACCTTGTGAGAGCAATACAAGCCATACTGTTTGACGGATCAAAATGAAACTATGCCTATAAATAGAAAATTATGTGGAGAATGAGTTGAGATATTTTTTTTAAAAATTACATTAGCTAATGGGACGTTACAGTACGATTTCTGTTTTCAGAAAATGTTTTTTTGACGCTAAACGACTCATTAAAAATAATGAAAATTTGACAAAAAATGGAGCGAAAAATTAGGAATTCATAAAAAAAAATTCTGGAGTGGCCTACACTCAACTTTACTATAAGTAAATTTAATATCAATCTCCTTGGGTATATAAGATATAATGTTTCATTTAAGCATAATGTAAACATCTAAATGGGAGATGTTTATTAGTCTTTCATTCGTGAGGTAGTCAGATAGTAATGATTGATCGACTTATCAATATATAAGCTTATTTTTGTATATCACACCACTGATGCAAATAATCTCATTAGTATAACTACAGTAGTAATAACATTTTTGAAAAGCCAAGGTAAAAAATTTATTGATAGGAAATATTCTCCTGCAAGAGAACATGGCTTTTGTTCAAGTAGCCAGTGGATTTCTTACATCGTTTACTTCACCTTCTTCTACATTGAATATTTAAGCCAAATTTTTAAATTTAAAACAGGAAATAATCTTATTTTCTCTGAAAAACATCATAAAAATCGAAGAGAAAATGTCGTTTTAAATAATTTATAATTACATTTATTAATCTTCAAACGAAAGATTTCAATTCTGAATTATCTTTTACAATTTTGGTCTTTTATAGAATTATTATACTGAGAATTTTATGTCTCCTTGGTATTAAATAAAATTAAATCCACAGGCACATCCACAGGTAGCATCCATAGGTACATCCACAGGTAGCATCCACAGGTACATCCATAGGTACATCCACAGGTACATCCACAGGTATCATCCACAGGCACATCCACAGGTAGCATCCATAGGTACATCCACAGGTAGCATCCACAGGTATCATCCATAGGTCTCATCCACAGGTGCCATCCAAAGGCAGCATCCACAGATGCCATCCTTAAGAGCGCATCCAAAGGTGCCAGCCATAGGTGTCATTCATAGTTGGCATCCATAGATATAATAAATACGAACTATTAGACTAGAACAGTGAAAAAACTGGATATTTGTCAACAAACATAAATCCTCTTTCTTGAGGAAAGAGTCCATTCGACGCATTTCAATATCATGGTCAGATACTACAATTCAGAAAGATGAAATAATTATAACTGTTATTAAGTTTTGCTCAAAAGTGCAATATATAGATTTATTAAAGCGTTTTAGAGACAAATCTATCATACCATGGAAGCCAAAGGAAATTTATTTATGTTTATTGGCGGTGATTTTTTTTAAATTTTAAAATTTTTAAATTTTTTCCACTATAAACATCAATTTTATCTCAGAGCTCAAAACAATTAATGTAAATTGTCAATTAATTTACTCAAGTCAATGTAAATAATGTAAAAAAATCTGGAATCGCCTACACTCAACTTTACTATAGTAACTTAATATTAAAATTCTTGAGTATATAATATATAACGTCTCATTTAAGCATAATGTAAAAATCTAAATGGGATAGAATTATTAGCCTATCATTCAGAAAATGGGCCCTATCATAGTATAGATGATCCCTATTGTTTGGGAAGAATTATGCATGACGAGAAAGTCACTTTTTTTGACAAAAAGCTGTTTATAGACAACATTTTTTCTCCTAAACTCCTAACTTTAGAGTTTTGAAATGTTGGCACTATCTTCGAGGTTACAAATGCAATAAAAGAAAAATATTCAAAATTTAGAAACACTTCAAATATTTTTTTTCAATAAAATGTAAAAATTAGAACTTTAATTCAATCTCAAAGCTCAAGAATGCCATACAAGCCATGCCGTATGACCGATCAAAATCAAACAATACCTAAAAATAGATCATTGTATGGAGAATGAAATGAGATATTTGTTTTTAAAATTACATTCGCCAAAGGGGCGTTAAAGTACGATTTCTGTTTTCAGAAAATGTTTTTTTAACGTTAAACGGCTCATTAAGAAACCATGAAAATTTTACCAAAAACGGAACAAAAAATTAGTAATTTAGAAAAAAAATCATGAAAGTTCAATGATGGCAAAGTGCAATAAAGCTATAAAAACTGTTTGTTTATCCCAGACTAATGGATCACCTGCTATACTTGTCGAATTTTTGATATTTTTTTACATTGTTTACGTTGACTTAGAATTTTTTTGAGTGAATTTACCGAAATAATATAATGTTTATAGATATAATGAAAATTGTGAAATGATTTAACGACTTATATGTGATATAAAAAGAATATAATTCTTATGTGTAAAAATTCAACGACAATAGAGCATATTAAACATATAATTTCTGATTCTTTTCATGGTATGATGAGTTTGTCTAACAAAATCTTCTAATCGATCTACATGTTGCAACATTCTACAAGGATTAATATCAGATGCTGATTTTTTTTATGTTTATGAATGACATTATTTTTGGTTAATACTGAAGTTTGTGGAATGAACTTTTTCATCCTGTAAGAGACCTTCTATGTTTTCGACTAATATCCATTGTTTTCACTATTCTTGTCTAATAGTTCATACCATTATACTTAAAAATTTCAAGCTTCCAGCTTTTAAATTTAAAATTGTACAGAAAAGTCGGCTTCGAACTTGATTTGAGAATACAAAAGTCGCTATTTACCAACATATTTTTTCTCAATATACATTTACAGCAAAGTGTAGAGTACAGCACGTGAGAAAAAATAACATTCGCTCATAGTAAATTCGATTTTTATGATTTTTGACTAAGGGAAAGAAAAGTGAGTTTTTAAAAAACTCTAGCATGCCATAAAATTTCCAGTATAATAATTTGATAAAAGACTAAAAAAGTAGAACATTATTCAGAATTAAAAAAAATTCTTTTAATACTAATAATTGAAATTAACCTGCATCTTAAATTAAAAATTATCTTAAAACGACATTTTTTCTTACATATTTTTGACATTTCAGGCAAAAAATTTGTAGTGCTTTTAATATACCTAAAATATTTTTAATTTCTAAATGGGAAAATTTGTCTTAAGTATTACATGTAGAAGGAGGTCAGATAAACTATGTAAGAGATCCACTGGCTATTGGAGCAAAAGCCATGCTTTCTTGTAGGAAATTATTTCGTACAAGCAAATTTTTAATTTACTTTTTATAATGTTATTACTGCTTTAGTTATACTAATGATTGTATAACTGTTAATTGTGTGACATACAAAAAAAGTGGATCAATCACTATCTGTACTACTTCAGGAATGAAAGACTAATAAACATCTCCCTTTTAGACGATTATATTATGCTTAAATGAGATATCATATATTATATACCCAAGAAGTTTGATATTAAGTTTACTTATAGTAAAGTTGAGTGTAGGCCACTCCAGATTTTTTTTTATGTGGTATTTACTCGTTGTTGGGTATAATGTAGTCTCCCCATATACATATACTGGTTTATTTTAACAATACTGGTATCTGCAACAAGCTTCCCAATAAACACGTGATGTAACAACCAACATCCAAACCAGAAAAAGAAATGAGAACAAATACTGAGGTCTTTCAACCGTAACAAGTGGTTTTCTTCAGAGTCAAATCCCAAATGACTGACGAAGACTATTTGCTTCGGTTGAATGATTTTAGTCTTTTTTTTTCTCATTCCGGTTTCGACTTTGACTGGTATATGTGGAGACTATTTCATTAGAAATATACCCTATTATCAGCTATTTAGACGAAACTTTTATAGAGTCAAGTTTTATGCTTGAACTATATGTAGTTTAACAAATATATTTATGTTTCGAAATTCATAGCAACATTGTTATGTATCAATGATCAAACCGCAATATGAAATGAGAAAGAAAAGACTAAGATATTTCAATCGTAACAAGTGGTCTTCGTTAGAGTCAAAAACTCTACTTCGATTTCATATTGTGGTTCGATCATTGATTGTTATTTCACGTTTTTATTTGAAATCTTGTGTCTATTGCTATATATAAAAAGCTTTCACATAAACACGTGAAATAACAATCAATGATCAAACCACAATATAATCCACAATTTGTGGTTTGATCATTGATTGCTATATATTTGGAGAAGAATCACAATAAACACGTGATGCAATCAATGAAGTTAAAACCACAAGGACTGTACAGTTGTACTGTAGCTCACCGTTAAAATGGATGGAGTTATAGAAAATAAAAAAATCTGGAGTGGCCTACACTCTACTTTACTATAAGTAACTTAATGTCAAATTTCTTGAGTATATAAAACATAACGTCTCATTTAAGCATAACGTAAACATCTAAATGGGATATAATTATTAGCCTGTCATTCCTGAGGTAGTACAGATAGTGATTGAAGGACATATCAATTTATAAACTTATTTTTGTACATCACAAATAATTTATTATTTGCAAATAATTTCATTAGTATAACTACAGCAGTAATAACATTTTTGAAAAACCAAAGTGAACATTTCTTGAAACGAAATAGTATCCTACAAGAGAACATGGCTATTGTTCAAATAGCCAGTAGATTTCTCACATCGTTTATTTGACATCCTTCTACATTGAATATTAATGTAAAATTTTCAAATTTGAAACAGTAAAATACTCTTTTTTTCTCTGAAAAACTTCTTAAACAGCAAAGAAAATGTTGTTTTAAGGTGATTTGTTAATTAAAGATGTACGATAATTACAGTTATAATCTCTAAACGAAAGATTTCAATTTTGAATTATCTTTTACATTTTTTTAACAGAATTATTATATAGGAATTTTATGGCTTCTTAGTATTTAATAAGATCATTTTCCTTCCCCTTTGTCAAATAACATATATACAAATTTTTTTTTAATGAGTGTTATCATTTACCTGCACAATATTATTCCTCTTACATCTCTTATAAGTCAATAATATATTTTCATTTTTCCATTAGAAACATCAATTTTATCTCAGTGGATTCGCTCAAAAAATTTCTAAGTCAATGTAAACAATGTAAAAAAATACAAAAAATTCGACAAGTATAGCAGGTGATCTCTTAGTCTAGGATAAACAAAGAGTTTTTATATCGTTATTGCTCTTTTCCGTAATTGAAACTTCATGATTTTTTTTTTATGAATTGCTAATTTGTCGTTCCATTTTTGGTCAAATTTTCATAATTTTTTAACGAGCCGTTTAGCGTCAAAAAAACATTTTCTGAAAACACAAATCGTACTCTAACGCCCCTTTAGCGAATGTAATTTTAGAAAAAAATATCTCAACTCATTGTCCATATAATGTTCTATTTATAGGCATAGTTTCATTCTTGTCCGTCAAACAGTATGGCTTGTATCGCTCTCACAAGGTTTGAGATTGATTTATAAGTCAAAATTTGTACATTTTATTGAAAAAAAAATATTTACTGTTGATATAAAATTTTGAATATATTTTTCGTTTGTTCCATTTGTAACCTCAAAGATAATGTCAAAATCTCAAAACTCTAGGGTTAGTAGTTTAGGAGAAATAAATGTTTTAAAAAAAACGGTTTTTGGCAAAAAAAGTGACTTTCCCATCATGCATAATTCTTCCCAAACAATAGGGATCTTCGTCTAAATGGGGCCCATTTTTGTGTAAAATATCAACTTGATCCATCAAAGATTCTGGACCGTAGCGTGGTAACAAGCAATGCTAACACACGCACCCACCCACCCAACCACACACACACAGACATCATCGTAAAAACGTCATAAAACGACTTCTGGGACCTCAAAACATGTAATTCCGTCAAAATCTCGAGATCGAATTTTTTCACGATCACTATACTTTACTTATAGTAAAGTAATAAACAAAATAAAAATTATTATATGTTTGGAATGTGATATTGGAGGGAATGATCGTAATGTGGTTCACGCCAATAACTTAATCGAATGTGATCAAACAGAATTAAATACTCTCAATTACTTAAACAATTTCAATATATAAGTAATTTTAACAATTTCTTAAATTATTAAGTAATAATTTGTAATATTTCTTTGTTAAAAATTGTTTTACAAATATTTTGTCACTTCTGTATTGTAGAATATGTGTACTAAATTTAAAGTTATTTAAATATAAGTTTGAAGAATTAGTGAAACAAAAAAAAAGGAAGAAAGACGCGCTAAGATAACAAGGAGTATACATATTATAGTATTATGTTATAACAACTTAATGATAACTGAGTCCCAGTTATGTAGTCAATGGTTCATTACATTCAGAGGAAAATTTTAATTATTTCATCAGATTCAAAAGAAATATTTTGGGACCACAGTCTTGGAATTCAAAAGTAACTAGGATTGTCATCATTCGAGAGATTAGTATGAGACACTAAAGAACTATTATTGCTTTTATGATTTAGAAGTGAAATGAAATTAAAAACATTACGTTCCTTTTGGAAAATTTCAAAAAATGCGTCTCCCTGCAAAAAAAAAAAGTTTAATATGAAAACTAACAACGTTTTTGAATACTTAATATTCTTCTTCAGGTTTACACCTAAAAAAAAATACACGTCACAGTGAGAGCTGTGAAAAGATCAGAGTGAAATATATGAAATATGTGAATGTTGAATCGCACTTAAACATTAACAATGAATTCAATGAATTTCATTGAACATGAACAGATTTATAAGTAACAAAGATTCATGTTTCAATATGTTGTCATGTTTTATTAAGGTTCAGGTTTAATTAAGCCATTTTTCAAACTAATTTTCTTGTTAAAAACCTCAATAGTGCAATTCGACAATAATATATTGTATTACTAAATTAATCGTAATTGTTTGCACTCTGTCCTTTGACTTGAGGAGATCTCTCTCACTTCGTCGTCTCTTTTAGTTTACTCTTGATGACGAAAAACAGTTCAAAATATTGAGAATTTAGTAAGTGTACTATTTATTCATTTTTATGTCTCATGTTTTGTGTAATTTAAAGTTTTAATATATTGTATGACATTTCAATATTTCACTCTGATGTTTATAAAGCTCAGAAATATGTATATTTTTTATACCTGAAGAAGAGCACTAAGTGTTCGAAACGCGTTGCTAATTTTCATATTAAACTTTTTTTTTTGTGTGGAGACGTAATTTTTTTTTAAATTCCCCAATATGAGTAGATACCACACTATAACAGATTACATAAGAATGGATTGTGTCTATATTCTTCAGAATAAATGTTTTTGGTGCACATTATTATATTTAATGCATGATATAATCATTTTATTAAATTTTCAAAATAGGTTTTGATGTATTTATATTTGAATATATTGCTCATAAGCATATAAAGGCCTTAATTAATTAAAAATTATAGGCCTGGTTCTTGAGATGCATAAATTTGAAATTTTATTCTGACTGACAGCATATATTCAACAAATTATCTAGTTATTTAAAATTAATGAATAACAAGTATTCTTTCAAAATGCAACTAAAACTTAGAAAGAGAAAAATCTGTAGGGTATATAGTAAAATAAAATAAATTAACCTTTAGAATATAGAATATTATTTCATCTATAAATGACAATGGTTTCTCAATTATTTTAATAAAACATGTATTAATATCGTTGGGTGAAAATTTGGCAAGAAATTGTTTAAATTTGGTTGTAAAATGAACCAATAAATATGATATTGGTGGGGTATTTAATCAAACCATTCTCCGATCCGCTCAATAAACATGTTAACAGAGTGCCATGTTTCAAAGTCTTTCTACTGGATATGATGCATAGCGCCAAGAGGGTGTAATTTATGTCCGACCGAAACCCGCCACTGGCAATATTTACGTAACGGATAGCAGTTTCGTAAGGCTGCAATTCTTTCTTATTAAAAGAAGAAATCTTCAGCTCTTGTACATTTATCAACTATATGCTGAATAATAACTCTTATTTTTTTTTTTGTTTTTTTTTTTTAAGAGAAATATAACTTAGAATTTTATTGAATCGTCACGAATAACGGCCTAAAAGATACAAAAAGTATGCAACTTTTTTTATATAAAAGAAGATTTAAATTGGTAGAAATGAAGTGGGTACCATTTAAAGTGGTAGAAATGAACATCTTTCAAAATGTTTGGCAATAGAACTTCAAGAAATCAAAAAAGCCAAAAAAAAAAATAGTAAAATACAGAGAACTGGTTCAAAAAACGGTTGACATTCATCATGAAGAAAAACATATGAAATATATTCTTGAATATATTATATAAAATATATAATTAACCTCTTCATACATTACGCAATTTTTACTTGGGTTAGAACCGACTTATACGAAAAAAGTAGAATAAAATTTAACATCTTAGCCATGTAATAAATAAATAATGGGATTGAGATCTTTTAACCTAAACAACGGGTCTTCGTCAGTCACACTCAAAATGAACGAAGTAAAATACGAGGTGTGTAAATAAAGTAGTGAGACTGATTTTTTTTTAAATTTTTTATTCAAATATAATTACAATGTGATATTGTCACCTTCAAAATAGTTCCCTTCGGAAGCCACACAGCGCTGGAGACGGTCCTTCCAATCATTGTAGCATTGCTGGAACTCGGATTCTGGAATGGCCTTCAGCTGGTCGGTTACAGCAGTTTGTACTCGTATGGTGTGTTCCTAGTCTAAGAGCCCCAGTTTAAAGCTAAGAGCCCTTTAAAGTATATTTTTAAGCTGGAAGAAGAAAAGGGAATAACATACTGGCATGTCAGGTTAAACAAGGGAGTTCAGGAAGAAATTAGTAAAACAAAACTATTTGACAGCTGCCAAACCTGAAAAGAAAGCTATTGCTCTCGTTAATACTGAGTCTGGATTGAATAAATAAGTCTGCAGATTTTTATAGTACATGATATATTAAATTTAATTAAAAATAACTGGCTAATATTTCTTAACAACACGGATCTTTCATATGTCATCATTTTAGCTTCTGCTTAATTTATCCCATGATTCCCTGGATATATGCTTAAACAGGTCCTACTTTTGTTCACCTTTAATTACAAAATATTACGGTTGTTTAACCCTAAATTTTAATAGATTACCCTGTGTATTTTATGACATTTCACTCTATCTTATAACTACTAATATACTTCAATTTCCTAGGAACTTTTTTATTAACAAATTACCTACGTTGCAGTTATTCGAAAAAAAAAAAATATATTATCTTTGAGCTTAGGAGCAAGCCTTGAAGTCCAGCAGATGACTCATGGTACTGTAAAAGAATGACATTTGATGTTAAAACGGAGAGCGCGTTTTAACATCTTTTAAACATCGTTATAACACATAGATAAATCTATGTTTCTCTATAGTTATCTACATTGAAGTATATATATTATATATATATATAATTTTTTATATGCATATATATTATTTATGTTTCTCTATATCTATGTTTCTATATAGTTATCTACATTGAAGTATATATATATATATATTTTGATAAACGAAAAACGGTCCGGCTTACCTATACGTATACAAATGTACATTCTTTTACAAATGTTCCCCTCACTAAATTGTCAAATTAATGATATGTTTGTCATTTCTAGTTCTAGAAATATTAACCCTAGATTTAAATTTATAAAAAGTGATACTGTTAATTCAACTACTGAGCGCTTGGGGCGCTAGCGAGTTGCAACCTTCCTTGTATCACCTGTTATATGTAGTCTTGTTTATCACTTACTTTCCATTCTCGTTTTATTTCATTTTATTTTACTTTAGTGCCATATATTGTTTTACTTATAATCCCGAAGATGGCCAGTGAGGCCGAAAGCTCGATATAGATAATTAAAGGTATTTTAAAACAGTGAAGTTATAAAATGTCCCTGGGAGAGTTACTCCACCAATTAACTGTACAACATCGCAAAGTGTTCAGGAAAAGGAGCATTTACTTAAAAAGATCGTTAATACTGAAGCCGCTATGGTTTTCAACAACATTTGTATAGAAGAAGATTTGCTGCCTATTTATACAAATATATATATATATATATATATATATATATATATATATATATATATAGGTAACTCACCACAAATACAGTTTATAATGAAAGGTCTGAGAGCGATTATCTTCAATCATTTGTGGTGATTTACCTGAATATTTATATTATGTGTTATTGTGAAAATTTTTACTAAAAACATCATTTTTTAATTTATTATAGCGTTTAAATTTTAAAATAAACAACATATTAGGAATCATCGTCAATATCTCTAATTTAAGTAGGGATCATAGTTATTTACTTATTTTCTGAACTCCATTGTTTACTAAGACTTGCGCAGTGTTTTGTTCCCTTTTTGTGTTCTTAAACACTTTAAAGAACCTGTTGTACATTCGTCCCTTTTTTGGAAACCTCAGGAGATCTACTAATAGTTCACTTGTTCTTTTTTGATTCGTTTGATTGAAAGCTTTTAGTCCATTTCTGAAGTTTCGTACTGAGGTTTGGACACTTTTTGTACGTGAATTTAAAATACATCGAAACGTCGGCCTAGGAAGGAGTTTATTTTCTTTTATTTGACCTAGCTCTCAATAACAAAATATAGAATATATATCACTGTGGACCATGAAAAATAAATAAAAGTTTATCAGGACTCAGTCAGTTCTTCAGATTCACATTAAACTCCAAATTTCTACATTAAGGTTTCTATTTAAAACCTTTTTCATAGGTCTACAAAACAGAGGAATTATAAGAAATAATACAATAATTCAAAAATCAAACATACATAAAAAGTGGAAAATGTTACAGAAATTTCATACTTCCGAAAGTCCTTTCATAAACTTATCGCAAATATCAACTGTATTTTCTTTTTCTAACGGTTGATGTATTGAAGGGTATTGATGTCCCTTGCACAATTAATGTGGATACTTCAACCGTAAGATAGAAAAATCGCCCGCAACATCGAGGCCACCAGCTCAATAATCGTGAGAGTAGAAGCTGGTGTTACTTTTAACAATATTTGCATACAAGAAGATTTGCTGCTGATTTACAGCAATATATAATCAATATAACACTTGATGTAATGGATAGATTAATTTACCATAGTGAAATTAATTTAGAAACAATGTTCTAAGGCCTTGCTCTCTGACGATGTGTTGACTTAGAGCATTGTTTCCAAATGATTTTCACTGTGGTAAATTAATCCATAAATATATGTACACAACAAAATTTCAGAATTAATACGTGAAATAACAATCTATCTTCAATCTACAATAAGAAATAGGAAAAAAGACCAGATCTTTCAACAGTTTTGACTAACGACCAACGAATATAAGCCCGCACTATAGTGCACGTCGTAACTAGCAGTTCCAGACCAGATGCCTTCTACTGCTTGATTACTGTGCTACTATAACTTGGAATGTCAGTAATTCATGTCGGATATTAAGTTAGTCTGTACAGTAATGATGTCGAATTCGCGGTCATGTGGTCTTGTTAGTCATAGTTTTCAATGTTTTTAGTCATGAGCTGGAAAAGTAGTCAGATAGTCACTGGATGAAGTAATTATTCAGTGAGGTTGAGGAAGGGTGGTGGCAGGATTTAGTGTTTGTACAAGTAGGTTTGGATGAGTAGATAGTTTATTGTCTTCATTGGTAGTAAGTCTATGTAGCTATCTATAGATTCCATTTTCAAATCATGGTGAATATCAACAATACGGACGTACCAAGGAGCCCTGGCTATAAGACGGGCACACTTATTTTGAACAATCTGGATACACGCCTTGTTCGTTGGTGCAGCTCTAAACCAGACGGAGCATCCATAAGTCATCGCTGAACGAAGAACCCCCTTATAGACAAGGTCATTGACCGAATCGCGAGAATTCCTTGATTAGAAAAGAGAATATAGATTACACATCAAGTAAATTCCAAGCTTGGTTTTCTCATGGATGAGTTTTGACTCGATAACTTTTTACGAGTGAAAGATCTTGTTTTTTTCCCCACTTCTTATTGTAGCTTTAACATATATATCATATATGTAATCATTTTATTTTATATATTACATAATTTTTTTGATGAATATCGTTCCGAAACGGACAAATACATTTTAATGCTGTATTTCTTCATCTACATTGAACTCTGTGTATATATTACTTTTAGCCCAGTCTTACTGAAGAGTTAAATTCTCGATTTTTTGTAGTGTTTTAAAATTTAAAATAAAAAAACCTTAGGAACCATCATTAATATCTCAGATTTAAATTACATTATATGTACAGAGTTTTTTTCGAAAAAATTTGACTAAATGATTAGCCTGTTTATTTAGTAAATTAGATATCTGTAGGTTTAAAATTCACTTAGCCTTAAAAGAATGACAGATTTAATGAACGATTTAGTAAATTATAGAGCCCTGTCTTGTGGTATGTACAATCTGACAGGTTTTGAAATTATTTTTAAGTTCATCAAACAGAAGGTAGAATTAGAAGAATATATTTGAAAACACTTAAGAAATAAAGTACTACATTATGATGTCAATCACAAAAAAAAATATTAAATAATCGTTGAGATAAAATTGGTCATGAATTTTAACTAAAGAATCAATTTAATAGTTTTTTTTTTCTTGTGTCACAGCTTAAAGTAACTTTATTCAGTACCTTTTCCACAATGAGTTCTTTGAAAGGTTAATTTGCTATTAAGATTTATCGACTTTACATAACTTGTTTTAAATGCAGAATATTATGCTCTTTTTACAGTGGTCGTCTCTAAGAGAGAACACACATAGGCCATAGATTGACCCTTTTTGATAACAAATATTGAAACTTTTACATTGCGAGTACTAAATTTTGTTTAAATCATGTTACAACTTATATTATTCATATCTAAGATGTATTTAGAGTAGGGATCATTAACGAGTATCTGACGTCGAACAGGCTCGGGACCGACTGTCTAAAGTCTTCTCTCAGGGAAAATTTTAGTCCAGTAATCATATACTATGTTACACTACATAGAATTAAAAGATACATCTGGATCTTGAATTCATATTTATTATTTCATATCATGTATAAGCAGTTATGTATGATTATGAAACGTTGTCGTTCTACACCTGAAACTTTTGGCACAAAGCAATGTGGCCGAAGGAGTTGCCACAACTGTTCTATCATCAACCCTAACTGTCATTTTACTTGGACTTTTAACCTCTCTTCTTTACCAGTTCCTGAATATCGAGCAACTACGTTTATGGTCTGGACTGCGCAAAATATGACGCTTTCTACGTGGGCATGACTTCCACGTTACTTAGTCTCCGTATGAATGGTCACAGGTCAACCGTTGGTCAATGCAAGTACCTGCCTGTTGTCATCTGCGCTAATATCAATATCATTTTCTTAAGTTAGTGTTTTAGAGTCGAAATTCTGAGACAACTCTCCAGTGATGACACCCAAACCACTTTAAGGGCTTCTTGAGGAAACCCTCATTTGGTTGTTAGCTAATAGAAATTCCCCGGTCTTAACTTAACTTAATTGGATGATTTTCCCTCTTATTTTATTATGTTTCATTTTGTTATGTTTTATTTTTGTTTCATCATGTTTTATTTTTTAGACCATTCTTTAACTTTTTCAAAGAAATTATTTTTTATTATCCACGCTTCAGCTCTCAAAGGTTTAGTTTTTACTTGATTTTTTTTGTATTTCCATTATTTCTCACTTTAGCTAATTTTAAATTTATGATTTTATATTTCTCTTCTTTTCTCTCCTCTTTTACTTATGTACTACTCTCATTTTTTTTTTGTTATTGTTTAAACTGATCCATGATGGTAAGGTAGCTAAACTGTGTGTCACATTGTATTGGTCGTTGGACACTTTTACGTCTCCACTCCTATGTTACTTCTTCTTTTCCTTTTCCTACACTCCTGAAAAAGGCATGAAAGCCAAAATGATGAGCATTGTGGGTGTTAGTCTCTTCGTTGTGTTTTCTGGTTGTAATTTTAATCAAATATATATATATATATATATATATATAGTTCAATATAGACAAAGAAACATAAAGAAATCAAAAGAACACACTTACGGTCATTTTGTCAAAGACGGTCTCCAACCGTCTCTGAACCAGTGCACTTGGTTTCCATCTCTTATCTCTCCTGAAGACGGTTCAAACCGAAAATTAGAGACTGCAAGTGTGTTCTTTTGATTTCTTTATGTTTCTTTGTCTATATTGAACTATATTTGTCCGTTTTGGATCGTATTTTCAACGAAAAAGTGTATTTATATACATATATATGAAGAAGTTCTCAATAAACACAAGTGATTCCGTTATCAAAACAATCTGGCTGAAGAACTTTTTCTATTTATTTTATCTTTTTTAGTCGTGATTTTCTTTTATTACCCTTACAAAAGGTTTTATTCTTTTCATGGTATCTCTATTCATGGATCGAAATCCCTATTTTTTTCTCCTGAAGATGTAGTTACTAAAACTTAGACATAGTGAGCGTGTTTGCTTACAGTGTGTTTGCTTTTCTTTCTCTTTGTTCATAAATATATTAGTACAAATCAATATTAATAATCATATCAATATTCACATTATGAAACATTTGAATTTTTTTTATTTGGTTGTTAGTTTGGCAAAAATATCCTTGATTTTAATTTACCTAAATAGTGATTAATGTTTGATTATTTTTAATTAATTATTTTTTAATTCGCCTTTTTTTTCCGTTATATTTTTATATATTAGGTGTAAATTGTAGATCTTCTTTTGCATTCCTATTAAAAGGTTGGTGTTTTCATTCTAACTTTTAATACCGTATAATTTCTGTAATTTTAGTTTAATTCCTACCCTCTTTCTTTCAATTTATTTCAAATAAATCACAACAGACTATTTTAAAATATTTGATAAATTCGTGATATTGAAAAATGATTAAAAATATTTCTTAAAATGTGTTAATGTTGTTTCATTAATCCATAAATATATATTTTCTATTTTAGTTATAATATATAGTTATACTTTTCCATTAAAACAGTTGTTTTTTAAAAAGGCCTGAGAAACGCAATGAGGAAAGTAGTTGCCACATATAACTCATTTTAATTTTTCAGTCTATAAATAAGTTTAATATTTACGCCGTTTAAAGACCTATCGCAATTTTTGTGCAATTTTATATGCAAACAAGTATATGCAAACAGCTTCATCCCTCAATATTTCAAAACATGTCATTATTTTTGCAAGACTATTTATTATTCAATCATCGTTCTTTTTGAAATAAAGTGTAATAATCGTAAAAAATAAATAAATTTTAACAAATATTAATTATTTCAAGTCTTTAAAACCGGATTTTATTTTATTAGTAGGCTGTTTCTGTGTGCGGGTATGTGTGTATGTTTTGAAAAAGTACCGCAATGTTATATAACATGCAACATAAATATGTAAAATATACGATGTTACATATTTACATTTAGATTTCAATACTCTCTCTCTCTCTCTCTCTCTCTATATATATATATATATATATATATATATATATATAACTGGCCGTTTGCATGGGCCAGTGGACGCATTTACGTCTCCGTTCCTTCATTCTTTCTCCTTTTATTTTCTTTCTTTCTACTCTCCTGAAGACGGCAAGACGCCGAAATTATCGAGATTCGTGAGTGTTCGTCCTTTTTCTTGTGTTCTCTAGCTGTAACTTTAATTATATATATATATATATATAAATTTAAATTACACAAAGCACGACTCAGAAAAGAGAATACAAAGAAAACTTACAGAATTCAATATTTCGAACTGTTGTTCGTCATCAGGAGAGTAGACTAGTAGAGAGGACGAAGTGAGAGAGATCTCCCCACGTCGAAGAACGGAGCGCGAATGAAGAAATAAAGAGTCAACCGAAGAGAGCAGCACTAGCGTAAAAAAGGAGCTAGGCACTAAACGTCGGAGAACGGAGAAAGCAAAAACAATAGATAAAATTATAAAATTAAAAATTATAAATTAAAAATTATAAAAAAGGAAATTATAAAAAAAATAAATAAATAAATAAAATAGAAAATATATATAATAAAATAAAGGAAAAAAATATATATATGAATATGAATATATAAGTTAAAAATAAAAGGAAAAACAAATAAAAGTTAACGCTTCTGATTTAAACCGGGATCTGATCGGGCCCCCAATAACCATATGTGGGCCTCCTCAGACGCTCTTAATGTCAAACTACGGTCATCAGTGGTCACTAGCTTAATGATTTGAACAGAAAAGCAGTCATTAAAAGAAAGGTTATGGCTGTTGGCATGGATAGCTACAGTAAGCTGTTTGCGCTGACCGACTGAAGCTCTATGGTTGTTCAAACGCTCATTGAGCTTGGTAGAAGTCATACCAATGTATGAATGTATATATATATATATATATTATATATATATTATATATATATTATATATATATATAGTTCAATATAAACAAAGAAACATAGAGAAATCAAAAGAACACACTTACAGTCTCTAATTTTCGGTTTGAACCGTCTTCAGGAGAGATAAGAGAGGGAAACTAAGCGCACTGGTTCAGAGACGGTTGGAGACCAACAGTGTTGCCGCATGCGCGCCCGTTCACAGAAAATAAGGTAGACAGGAATCAATTTATAAGTACATTAAATTAATGGAATATGAAAACAATAAATAAATAAAAGAAAAAATTGAAAAATTAAGGGAAATTGATACATATTAACGAACAGTTAATTATATAATTATTTTTATAATTAACTTATATAATTAATTATATAGTTAATTATATAATTAATTTATAATTATAATTAACAGTTATATAATTTTTTCTTCAACTTTTTCTTTTATTTATTTATTGTTTTCATATTCCATTAATTTTTTCTTTTATTTATTTATTGTTTTCATATTCCATTAATTTAATGTAATTATAAATTGATTCCTGTCTACCTTATTTTCTGTGAACGGGCGCGCATGCGGCAACACTGTTGGTCTCCAACCGTCTCTGAACCAGTGCGCTTGGTTTCCCTCTCTTATCTCTCCTGAAGACGGTTCAAACCAAAAATTAGAGACTGTAAGTGTGTTCTTTTGATTTCTCTATGTTTCTTTGTTTATATTGAACTATATTCGTCCGTTTTGGATCGTATTTCCAACGAAAAAAGTATATATATATATATATATATATATAATAAACTGAAGCAAAGTAAATATATTTAATATTCAACAGTAACTATCAGTTGGGTAATACAGCCTTTAGTGTGCTTACAAATTTTGATTTTTTTAGTAAATATCAATACTAACTATCATTAAGTCATATATATCAAAAATGGATTCTGGAGAATCTGAAAATACTAGATCCTTCAAAATCTCAAAATTGATTTTTTCTTCGATAATAACTCTATTTTAATTTTACTTAAGTAATAAGAGGTAGTTCACATATTGAATAATCCCTGTTATAAATATACTTATTTTAGTAATGAACAAGTTAAATTATGGGATTTTTATATTGCGAGTCCTAAATTTTACCTAACTTAACTGAGTTTGAAGTAGGGTTCTTTACGAATACCTGGTATCGTACAGGCTCGGGGCTAACCAAAAAGAATGAAGCGACAGTTTACACCCCAGGACAAAAAGGTGACAGCCTATACAACTTGTCTTCACTTAACGACTGCTCGGACTTAAGACGCGGCGGAAAAAAATAAAAAAAATATAAACAAAAATATTTTTACGCATCTAGGTACAATGTTTTTGGGCCTATCGGCACAATAATGAGAAATACGCGCATCATTTACACTGAACGCGTCTTTCTTTTTTGAGTACTATTCAATATTTATTTTATTATGTACATAAATAAATACTGTATTTTTGTACTAAACATATATAAGGTGCAGAGGTGACATTAAAACATTACCTAAGACTGTTTGATAGAAAAGAACTATACTAGCACAATACCATGGTCTTTAAATACGGTACCGTAGTATTGATAAGGAATCATCTCGCTTAGCGACCAATTCGTTGAACGACATGGTTGTTGGAATGGAACCCTGACGTTAAGTTAGTACACGGGTAAGTGTGCACATTGGAAAACAAAACCATGATTTCGATCACATAGGAAAGGATAAATTTACAAAAATAGTATATTATGTACAATATATATATATATATAGCTTAATCCATTATGGTTCTAATATATTTACAATTTTTGAGGAATATTATAACACAAATATAGCTGTTCAAAGTCTATTTGGTTTATGAATTTAAGAAATGGGTCTCTCAAATCACTTGTAGTAGCTGCTGATTTGTTTGTAGCTACAGTGTACCCATTCTGTGACAATGTGTATGTGTGTGTGTGTGTATGTTTGTTGTGTACTTACTTGTGTATGTACACATACTTTTTGCACAGATTACAGAACTTACTATTAGATTGACCACAATAAAATTTAAGCCAGCTTTTATCAGGTTCACAAAATAATATACAGTTTCCAAAAATATTACATCAGATACAAGGGTGTACACAATATCACTGTGTACTTTTAGTCCTGATTATATAGAAAGATAAGTCAAGAAGTAATATTAACTAAATTATATACCCTTAACAATGATTACTATTTAAAATAAGCCGTATTCTGATGATTATTATGGGTATTGTGACTTAATTGGCATGTAAAATAATTCTGGATATATCTTAGTCTTTGATTTAAGAAGGGAGAAAGGAGTTCACCTTTTTATAATTTTGATAATTTACTTTGTGAAGATAATTTGAAAAGATAAACTGAGTTAAAAACACATTAAAATCATGAAAAATAGTAATAACAATGCAAATTTTTATTAAAAAAAGAATATGTTAATACTTAACAAACTCTTGCAACAAATGACGAAAACTTACATCTGGAAGTAGCTGGCACTTAGTTTCAGAACACAAGTTATTATGAAGACTTATCTTTAGTACCCTAGAAAAATTGCGAGAAGAAAGAAGGATATAAAGAAATTACTGGTTACCTATAGTTTCCTTTGAATTGTTAGCTGTTCTTTTTTGAACGTTTTCTTGATGATACAATTTATATATTCACTATAAAATCGTAATGATGATCCAAACTGGATGTACACGAGTTCAAAATCAAAGAAAAATATCACTCAGAGTAAAGAAACACACTTAAAAACTCAAATTTTACCGCAACATTAGGTAACTGGGGTTACATATTTATGTTCCATAAATAACACCAAATCTTCTAATTAATTTAGGAGTGCTATCTCTATAGTAAACATCAGTAAATTTCTAGATTTCAACAAATTAAGTTCGATTGCCTAGTTTTGAATGAAATAAACACATTTTTCACTTTATGGTACGCTGAAATAATTAAATTTTTTTTTAAAAAATATTACACAAAAATATCAGGTGTTACCACGCATGGTGAAGTAGGGAGTTATATGAAATAAATAGCACATGATAAACGCAATTACATTCTTAGCAAATTAAAGCAAGTCGACCTACCAATTACTAAAATAAAAAAAAAAAGAAGAAAAATCAACTACTAACAATTACGACAGATCTGATAATTGAGATGGTATGATTAAGTCATTAAGTGCATGTCTAATTCATACTGAACGTTCAAGGCGCAGGTATGCATAATCAAGGGTCGCCTAGCCTCGTATTAGGTCCTAAATTATGAGCTTTGCCTGGCATCAATGTTTATTTAACTTTGAAATAGGATCACTTAAAATTTTTGAAAGTTACAAACTGGCTTTAGATTTGATGTTAATTTCAAAATAAATTTAATGATAAGCTTGATTTTTAAATTACTCATTTGAATACTGGGATAAATTAAAAAAACATACATATTAATTGAGTGAGTTAGATGCTACATTAAATTCTACTTGTTGTAAAACATGAATTTAATATATTCTATATTTATTTTATAATTTCAGTTTTTATCCTGACTGTCATATTGATTAAAGAACAGAATTTAAATCTTCCAATTTTTGATTTTTTTTTTAAAACAGTATATAGAGAATAACTCTAACTTTAAAGCCAGTGTTAGAGAAGTTTATATTTTATTGAAGTGACTTGAAGTTTTATTGACTTCACAGGTTAAAAGGCTTATGTTTTTCATATGTATATTAAAAATTGCGACTGAAGAAAGTTACAGCCTTAGTTGTGGGTCAGGCTAGCTCAGTGGTTACGTGTTCGCCTCTGAAACTGATAGGACCGGGGTTCGATCCCCACCTGGCCCTCGATTTATTCACGTTGGAGGTGAATAAATCTGAACACATCGTCTCTCGGAGAAGGACGTTAAACTGTCGGTCCCAAGCCTGTACGATGTCAGGTACTCATTAAAGATCCCTACTCTAAATACACTTGAGTTAGGCAAAATTTAGGACTCCCACTGTAGAATCAATCTTCATTGTATGGTATCACAAAGGGCCAATGCTCGGCCTAAGTGTGTTCCCTTGTGGGACTGCCACTGCAACCTAACCTATAGTCTTAGTTCCGTAGATATGCTGTGATAACGTGAAGTCAACGATAAAATGTATAAAATGTTGTGTAAATGTAATTTGACACTTCTAGATTGCGAGATTTTTTAACAAAGATATTAAAAAGTTTATTAGAGAACTTAATTTTGTTTTGAAATAACAAAATACAAGATCAATTGGATGGACAATCCGGGATACAGTGTATTAGGGATGGCTTGCACTGTGGCCCTAATCTAGTATTGTATTATTAAGGCCACTAGCATGCACTTGTTAGAAACATATTGTTCTCACGGCCTTAGAAACACGACGAAAAATGTGAAAACTACACAACTCTGCAGTACTTACTGTTGATTGGTCCATATATCAGCCTTACTAATGACTCATCTATGAGACAGCCAATCACACTTATAATTAAACTAAAGTGATCGTTTTTTTCACCATATAAACCATATTTATTTTTTAAGTATATTTGTTGATTGTTCGGATTATTTTTTATTTATCTTGAGTGCTTTAGATTGTAAATTTGATTTTAATTGTATCAAATTACAATATGAAATGGGAAAAGCAGTAAATCTTTAGTCTTTTTTTCCCATTTCATATTGTGGTTTCATCATTAATTGTTATTTCACGTGTTTGTGGTGAAATCTTGATATATATATATATAATATATAGTGTTGTCTTCTTGATACCATTTGTTGTACACTACTTTTTGACAAAGGAAAGAAGAATATATATATTTGTATAAACTGGCAGCAGGTCTTCCTCTAGGAATGTATTGTTAAATAGCAGAGCAGATACTGCATTTACGATTTTTTTTCGTGAATTTAGAAAGAAATCGTGAATTCAGAATCTTCGCTGGTATATATATATATATATATATATAAAACACTTCAAAATTGAAGATAGGTAGCACACAAAGTAAAGAAAAACACTTACAAACTCAAATTTTCGGGCAATCCGTCTTCAGGAGAAAAGAGAAAGGGAGACCAAGCACGTAGAATATATATAAATAGAAATATATATATATATATATATAAATTCTGTTTTTATTAATGTAATTGATTGGTTACCTAGTTTACAAAAATTTTGAATACTTCAATTAATGTTATTGGATTTGCAGTAAGATGAACCGAATATCAAAGTCGACTACTGTTGATTATAGGTATATTTGAACACTTTAAAGGAATATATATTTGTTAATCTATTTATAGGACAAAATTTGAATGAATGCCATATTAAACGTTAAAATCTATTACTGGAAAATTTTTTGTTCAATGTAGATTATGTTAATGAAGGATAACAAGATTTTACAATAAACATGTGAAAAAAAAAACAACGTTCAAACCATTTATTTATTAAACAGTAAAATACTTGGATATCTCAACTGGAAGAAGCAGTCTTTGTCAGAGCCAAAACTGAATCTGATCTTAGATCGTAGTATTTTTTATGATTTCTTGTACTGGTTTCATCGTAAAAAAAAATGAAGAAATGTGGGTGCTCAAGACAATTTGGATTTTATATACGAAAAATACCCAACGTCTTATAAAAAGGAAAGGCTGGTGAAGCAAACAGTCGTAGAATGGGAAAAAAATTGGGCGGAATGCACTAATGTTCTATTATCAACGGAATTTTTTCTAGTATAAAAAAAAGATTACCAATGGGTCACTTTGAAATAAACTGTTAACTATCTTATTATATGACTGGACACGGGTCATTTAAAGAATACATGAACAGTTCAAAGTAGCTTCTAGCCCATCATGTACATTGTAACCTGGAGACACTCCAATCTCCTGAGCATTTCGTGTATAAGTGCTGTCTGAGGGAACCTTAAGACAGGCTCTCATTTGGAAAGTTTTACTTTGTCTTGAGGAGGTGAGGCTATTAAGCCTCTCTCATTAATCACAAAACAATTTTATCAAGAATTTGTCAAATTTTGTATAGTTTTAAACTTTAAAAATAACTAAAATGAAAGACATTTAATGTATATGTTATTTGAGAAAGGATTATTGTATTATTAAAATTCTAGTACATTAACTTAACATGACAAATTTTTATTAAAAAAAAAATTATTATATAAAATTAAGAATTAATATGTATGTGTAATGAATGCATGTACTATTATGTGGAACATACTAAATTTTTATAAATAAAAAAAATGGAGTGTATTGTTAAAAGAAACATGAAAGCAAGAGTAAATGTATTAGTATATTTGAAAATTATATTGTAAAGAAGTTTATTCCAGATTAATTCTGTAAAATTTGAAATAAAACAATGGTAAATGCATATGTATGAATGAAGTGCAGTTAAAAGTGATATGAATATAGAAGAGAAAGGGAGAATTGGCGGAATAGGAGAAGGAAGGAGGGGTTTTGCAAGAGATCTGCGAGATATCCGGCTGTATGGGTGACACAGGCCGGCCACCAGATAGAGGCCATTCGCAAGATCTGGAGCAATCAGCCGCCGCCTCGCCTTGGGCAATCGTGACGACACCGTCTTCCATCAAACCCCCATCACTCAAAACCATTCTAGCTTCACAATTATTCCTCCGCTTTTTGTCTCACCTTAAGTACGATTTACTTGATGTTTGATGACAGTAGGCTTTCAATGATGATGGCAACTGAAAATTGTTAAAGTCTTATTTTTCTTTTTTGGTAAAATGACAAAATATTGATTACAGTGAGTGTTTCGTTCTCTTATTCGTACTACCTATTTAACAGTTATATATATATATATATATATTATAACAGATTCAATAATATATCGACCGTTTGATAGAATTTTTTTCTTTATTTTTATTGAAAACCAGATTAGAGAACACACCTATATATATATATATATATATATATATATATATTAAAAAGATTTCACATAAACACGTGAAACAACAATCAATGATCAAACCACAATAAGAAATGGGAAAACAAGACTAAGATCTTTCAACCGTAACAAGCGGTCTTCGTCAGGGTCAAAAACCCAACTCAACGACTTTATATAATAAAAATTGTGGTTTGATCATATATATATATATATTCTATGTTTTGTTAATGAGGACTAGCTCAATAACAAAACATAGAATAGAATAGAAGAGGTCAAGAACAATTGTTGGAGATTAT